>JAECUM010035769.1:0-44644 GCA_016617855.1 Megalonaias nervosa
GCAAATACTAAGGGCGATCTTTATCTGGCTTGGACATCAGAATGTCGAGGGTGGAAAATATACCGAGGACCAAAGTATAAACACGCCAAAAGGTTGCATGGAAGCAATCAAGGAAATGAATGGAACCTATGAAACATTTTTTCCTGTGCTGTGTCGGTAGGTGTTAGCTATGTATGTAATTTCGAAGTTACATGTCCCAAATTATAACGATAGAAACTCAATGTGACAATTCCTGCACAAACTGTCTCCTCAAAGCGCTCACAGCATATACCCTTTCAATAGAAAATTGCTCAAATTATTTGGTCTATGGTAATTTGTTTTGTTCTTAGAAAATGACTTTGATGCTTTTAAAAGTCATTGATGAATCTAAAGCAAATCAAGAGGTTATATTGTGAAGTTAGATCGTAGTATATTCAAGAAAGATAACTTCACACTTATTTTCAAAAACATTTAACAACGGTTCTCACCGTGGGTTGAATACCTGTGCGATCTATTCCATCACGTACGAACACAGATGATTTGAATGGTCACATATGTTGAAGACATCTTGAAATATTCGACTGAACACTTTTAACATTATATGAGAATGGATCGACCGCACATGAACATGGTTAAGATGAGCCTTTGTTTAGGATAAAAATATTTTGATCCCAAAAATCTTAACTATACTGATTTTAGAATCGTTTAATATGAACAAAACACCTATTATAGCTTTATGGTGCGAAATTAAAATGCGCATTGTACATTTTCTTGAGCGTCAATGCATGGAGTTCAGACATAATGTTATCTAAATACTATTAGCGATTTGCTTCCAGATTGAGCAGTAGTTCATTGAATAGTAATTGTTCATGTTTTTCCGTTTTATTTACTTTAGATAAACCAAACAAATTTCAAATGTAATAAATTTTTGATAATATCCCATTGGTTTAGATCGTTCAAGCCGAGAGTTGCAATAAATAGAAAATGGTATCCATTAAGAGAATGAAAGGAAAATCTGTAACAAAAGAATACGTTTCAGGTTCCGTTTAATGCCAACATCTGAAAATAGATAGGACCATTGATGTTTACTGGATTTTGTAACAAGCGGAATGGGATGTCAGCACAGATACCTAGTCTTTCATTTTATTTATGTATAATGATTAAAAATAATACCACCTGGAATATGATATTCATCAACGTTTTAGAAGAAAAGCATTGATAAAAGATATTCAGAAATGTACCTAATTGTTCTGAACAGCTTTTCTTTGATTACTCCTGTCAAATTTATTGAGTAAGAAAATCAAATTTCATTGGAATGAAAAATATAAGGAGGCTCTGGACAAGTTAAAGTCATAGTTAAGAGTGCACCAGTTCCTACAACTCCAAATTTCAGTCAATCATTTAAACAGTCTGTTGATGCAAGTGATGTCGGGGTTGGAGCAGTATTGATTGAAGAAGATACAAATGGTGTTGATAATCCAGTGTGCTATTTTTCTAAGAAATTAAATGAGCACCAAGGAAATTATTCAACAATTGAGAGGGAATGTTTGGCTTTGATATTGGCATTACAAAATTTTGAAGTTTACATTAGTACAGCTCCTCCTTCTCCGATTATTGAGTTTAGTGATCACAACCCCCTTACTTTCATTAGCAAGATGAAAAGCAAACATCAGAGATTATTAAGGTGGAGATTGTTGTTACCGGAATTTAATATTGACATCAGGCACATCAAGGGAAAGGTAATTTTCATAACAGATGCACTTTTACGTGTATATAAATATATTATTTCGTGTATACTTTGTATAATTCATAAGATTTATTATTATTTAATCTGAATATGGATATATGGCCTGACATGTATACTACCTTTTAAAATATCAAGAAACTAACATTTACAATGGTTTCGATTTCGTATTACTCATAGAAATTTACCAGTGAATTCTTTTCTGTATAAAATAAAATTGTCCAGCACTGATAAATGTACTTTTTTGTAAAAATGCCTCGGAAACAATACTGCATTTGTTTTGGGAATGTAATGTGATAATCAAGTTGTGGAATGAAATGATCCTTGGATTCATAATAAAGTGAATAACGATATTGTGCCAAGTGCAAAGTCTTATATTGGGATATACAAACAGAGATGAATATATGAGCAACTTCTTACATGTTTGCTTTCTTTTAGTCAAATACTACACACAACTCATTTTTACCGTTATAATCTTTTCAGTACAAATTTGACTAGCATTTCTTATCTGAGTGTCAAGATCATATTTGATGAGTGTTTTAACAAGGTGATTCTGCTTAGAATCTAATAATTTAATATATATGACCCAATTATGTGCATGCAGTTGTTCTTAGCAAGCCTGTAAAATACTTTTCATCAGCTCCTTCCACCTTTTGGAATGGGATATGGAAGAAGGCCGAGAGTATTCTGTATGCTGTATAAATTCATGATTCGGTTATTAATGTGGTTACTTTTCTTGGTATGAACTATATGATAGGGCTGTTATTGTCTGGTTCACTAAACTTGTATTTGCCATCAGGTGTCTGATTGACATACGTTTCCTTTCATTTCGCTAAATGTAGAAATCGATATATACCGTTGAGTAATTCATATAGGAAAGGCTGTGAGAGAGAAAGAATGAGCTTCGTCGGAGAGGTTTGTCAGTGAGTTGAACGAATATTTCTTTCTGACAAACCCAGAGGAACTCATCTTCAATTGCTTTCCATACGATTACAAATGGCACCTGTTGCAAATACCATGTACATTCTCAAAATGTGTTGATGTTCCCTACTTGCAGACTTGCCTTATTCGAGCAGAAGGTCATTGTTACAAGCATTCGTAAATACTTTATCCGTTTGATGGAGAATGTAATGTGGCAATGTGAAGCATGAAAGATGTGATTTTTGATTACGAACTCTACTACAATGACAAAGAATCGCCCACAACAATAACTCAGACTCTTCAACTACAACGGTATATATTGATTACACACGATATAAACCGCATCTCGTTTAAACACAGATCCCCAGAGAACGGCGTCTACAAGTTTCATCTCGTTAGGAGAAATACACTTGATTCCTTTACTGATCTGTGTATGTTCAAGAGAGTGTAGAACCAGATTTGCTGCGAACTTTTGCCTTTGCCTATTACGCCTCAGATTGGTTATGGTCCTAGCAAAAAACTGAAGAAAGTGGGAATAAAGGCAAAGTCACACAGACCGCTCATCTTCCAGAACATAGGATGCATAGAGATCCTAATGACCGATTCCGTAGAAACCAAACTTGACAGTGTGGAGAAACCAATCGAACAATTCCTGAAGCATCTGTTGGATGACCAAGGAGACTCTTTCTTAACAAGAGACAGACTGGAGATAGGCAGGTTGGAGAAAGGTAAGATATAACAATGACTGAAGTTAGCGAGATGTAGATTTGCTTTCAAGTGATAATTGCAGACTGCATTAAATTAGCTGTTTTATGACAATTTAAAAAATATCGTTTTCCTATTCAAACTGACAAATGTACAACTACGTCTATTTTTCTTATGGTTTATTCTAGTTTCCAAAATCAAACACAATGCTTCGTTTACACTGTTGGAAGAATATGTTTTTTGTTTGAACTTCTATGTCGAACAAAATTGATCAAACTAATATCAACGATGAAATCATGCAAATTCAGGTAAGTTGTTCTTAATGTTACAATGCAGTTTAAATCAAACATGATAATATAACGAGATGTTGTTAACATTAAAATAAAGAGAGTTTCGTAAAAGATTTTTCGAGATATGTGAACTTAAATAAATCTGATGTGGAGTATCTTCTGCCGTACTCAATAATATGTATGAGTTACGATTGTGTCATTCAAGTTGTTTCGGATTTACGACATTTTTAAAATCTTAAAGCAGATTAAGGAAGGCTTTCATGCAATATTGAAGTACAAAGCATGTTAAATAATAATTCACATTTGTTCAACAATTCGAAATAATAGTTGCAACATAAATAATAATAATTGATGTGCCTTTAAGGACATCTTAAATTCTCTGACTTTGAACTTATGTGTTTTCTATATCCTTTGGCCATTTTCAAGTGCTGTACTTAGACAAAATTTATTGAAAGGAGTACAGTTACTTTTTTCACGTATATGTAAACTTTCATATTAAATCTGATGGAAATAAATCATACATCTTCTGCTGAACTCAATAATATTTAAGAGTAATGATTACGTCATACAAGATGTTTGTTATACTTTTGCACAACTGTTCGAAATAGTATTTGCAATATAAATGATGTCAATCGAAATGCTTTTAATGAGATGTTACAGTCTTTGAATTTGAACTTATACCATTCATTTTATTTTCTTATTACACTTTTGAAGTGATGTACTTAAACGAAAATTATTGTAAGGAGGAAATTTATCATTTTCACATATTTGTGAAATATCATATTATTTTATATGAACATGAATTAAATATTTTAATTCTCTATTTATTTTACTTTTCCATTCTTGTTTGTAATTTCAAAAATATTTTAACAAGATTTGGACATTTCCGTACTACACATGCATCCAAAATAGAAGTAAATGATTAATTTGTATTTATTCTTCAAATGTGCTTTCAATGTAGTTCAAGTTACTTTGACCTCATCAATCAATCCCTATTAAAACCAAAGATACTTGTAAACTTTACAAGGTTTTGTCCGATTTTGACCAAATTTTCTTTCTTTTGTACAAATGCATGACCCACATTACTATACAATATTTATATGTAACTGTCACTTTTGTAAACTCTTTTAGCAGAGAATTTTATATTTTTAAAGGACACGTTATACAAAGAAAATCTCCATGCGGTTTGCTGAAGCGACATATACCAATTTAAGCATAGATATATCACAGTGGTTATGGTGTACTGTTGCAGATTCTGGAAACGCAGCAGGAAAAAGATGACGAAGAGATAAATACACAAGCTTTTGCTTCTCTGAGTATTTAAACTTCGAACAGCTTCATTCGAAATAGACTGATCGATTGTTACACATAGCAACAAACACTAAACTCACTTGTATCTTAAAATACATTTTCAAAATATATATATATAAAATAAACGATTGAGGGATTACATATCTGAATCGCTTTAAACCTTTTTAAAGGATATACTTACCTGATCTCGAACTTAGTCTGATTTCGGTATATCAAATTAAAACATGAAATCACTGAAAGAGTGCATTATCTTAATTTCTTTCTGACCTCATAGTGCAACAAGCTTCTCTCGTACTAGCGTTATAAAAAATCCAGGCATGATTATAAATTACATATTTTGGTAAAGGCACCGTTATCGACCACAAGTTCTTAAACTCCTCAATCCCCAAAGGAATACCGTTTTGAAAGAGCATACGGTACAACTAACTGGGTCAAGCAATGTTTAAAAATACATTTCCTAAGCATTAGTACAGTTGTGACTTTAAACGAATTTTATCTAGACATCACTAATAGCATCCTGGACCTAATGTTTCATGTACCGAAAAATCCATATTTAAATCAGTTTAAAAAGGATTTGTATTGCAAAACAAGCAGTTGTATATTAGGTGTGGTTATTATAGAGAATCGCTGAATATGAAACATGTTAAGAAATGCTATTGCAAAATGAGCAGGTACCGCATGCCTTTGTGTTTCCAATTGCATGTCAAACTCTATTACAACGTATCTCTCTCCCATGAACATTATCTTTGCAACAAGTTCAATAACAAAGTATTGCTCACACTAAAAGACAACAGCATGTCTCACCCATCTCTTGTTTCTGATACATCTAAAGTCTCTTATACTATGCAAGCTATGTGTTTACCTGCTTTTATTTATGTAATAGAGAGGCAGATAGGTTAAACAGTCCTATTTTCAATGTTTTTGCCATTTATCAAACAGTTATTTTCGGCTATACAATTTGTTTCAACTCAATTAACCTAACCAGACTTCAAGGGTGCCATCGACAGGAGACATCGATCACACGTGCCAGTGAAAGCAAAATTCCGAGAAAAACTTAATTATCTCCTGCCTGAGGCCTAGGAAATGCGCGATGACCTGAACAAATTAAGTGGATCTGCCAATTATATTCTAGAGATGAAACCCAGCACAATAGCTGAACTTCGGAGATACAACACACATTCAAAAGTCATCCATCATATCATGATTGCAACGCTTTTATTATTTGGGGAGGGGAAAGACGACTTGCAGGTTTGTTCAGTTATGCAAATATTTGTAGCGACATACAGACAAAGAGGACACCTCAGTATATAAAAATATAAATTTTTCAACAAATTAACTTTCTGCTACACAGTGAGGAACTGATATTGGATCCGTCGTTGTATATGCACATGAAAATTTGGCTTATCCTCCAAGATCGATGAAAGGTTTAAAAAAGCGAAATAATACAGCACCAATATAAGTTTCAATGGAAGACAATTTATTCTTGTATGCATATAACAATAATTGACTTTATTTATTTTCAATGGACTGATGAGTAGAAGAATAATGTCACACAGGATCACGATATGATACAGTATAGAGTACTCAGATTATGTACAATTAAATGCATGCACTACAGGGTAGAAGTATCATCACAGACTAGCGACAACATACACAGGAAGTTTGTATAAAAGTACATACTCTGTACATGGGGTTTGAAATAGTTTTACATTTTTCTTTAAAAGCAACATGTGTTTTCCGTGACTTAATATCATTAGGTTTGCTTTTGTATATTATAATATTGTTTTTTTTTTAAACTATTTCGGTCTTGTGTTTTGAGATTATTAGTTGATTATTAGTAGAATAGTGTGTGACTGGAGTAAATGTGATCAAGATTTGTCCTTGTGAAAAAGACCCTGAAAAAATCATGCGCATGTAAAATTGCTTAACATCTAGCAGAGATAATTTCTGTAAAGTGTGAGCTGTGAAAACAAGATATGTTCTTGAAAGCCACAATGTCATTCACTCTACAAACATACCTCTTACTCCTAAGAGAGCCTCGATGCATTGGATCTCCAATGAAGTCAACAGAGGGAAGGAATTGTCACGCAAGTCTTTATACCACTCCATCAACACTATCTCTTTTCTCAGAAGAACCCAAGCGTACTCCTGATACTTATCAAACCTTTCTTCTTGACTCATATTACACCTATCAAATATTCATTTGTTAAATATCTAACACTTGAATATTAGTCAATGATAAGATTTATAATTTTTCTGCCAGGTGTTCAAAGAGGGATAAGGGTCTTCCAAAGTTTCTAATAGTCTAGAATCACTTCTCTCAAACTGTTGACTTCTAGAGCATTGTCGAATTCTGCATACAAGATGACGTTCACCGTGTTGGGTAGAGCTTCTGTAAACTGAAGTTCCACACAGAGCTGACCAGAGTTTATAGGGTGGAAATGTCCCTCGTCGCTGTCTTGCTGAGGAGTAAAATCAAAACCCCACAAAGAGTAACCTCCTGCATAATCGTCGTACGAATGCCGTGACTCGTGTTGATCCCTAACCGTACCGTGGCTTCATACAGGTACAAGTACGATCTCAAGTAATTCTTCTCGGCAAACGTAGGTTCGAAGGGTCTGGTACACAAGGTCTTGCCATCGCGACTGACGTCGATCTTGGACACTCTGTAGTGCTTAAATTAGAAAGGATTGGCAGTGATGCCTACGCTGAGGGCTTCGTTCCTGACGATACCAACGATTAAAAGTTTGGGTAACTGTCCTTGGACCAGATGATCTTCGATATGTGATCCTGGATCGGAGTTCAGTGGCAATGGTGAAGGTTTTCTCTTCTACGCGTCATATCGGACACTTGGCGGTCGTTCTTTCAAAGTGCGACTGATGTCGTTTCCCACCTTAGGTAACACTTCCACGCTTCGCATGTAGAGTCTGGCTTCTAGGATGATGGTTTTGTACTCGTTGGCATTGGCCATAAAATGGAAAACTGAACTGCTTCGATTCAGTCTCAGGAGGATATCCACCTCGTTCAGCAAATACTTCTCTTGTAACCACATGCCCAAATGCTAACGATCCATCAGTTCTAAACCACGCCCTTGCAGGATTTTCTTTCGACGGTCGTTAAAGCCCACATTGTGAGGATCGTCAGCTGACTGTGACGTTGAACATGTCCTCTCCCGCTGTATCAGGTTTCCATACTGCACATGCATCCAGATGAGTGTTCTTGGCGTCTTTTCCGTACGTCAAGTGATTTCCGAGGTACGCTCGGTAAGGGTAAGTATCCATGCTGCTGCTGACCAGTTACTTTTTCAAGTACAAATCTACTTCGCTGAACAAGGAATGCATGAAATTGTTGACGGGAGCTACTCTGACATCGGCTCCTGTAGCGGTGTCGTCCGTTTTCGGAACTTTGGCTTTAAGTTACAAGTAACCGCTATTCAAATCAATGTAATCTTCGGACTGTCCTTTAGTTTCAAGTGCGATGGGGAATGAGGTCGTCCAAAAGGAGAAGGGATGAAATTCTATCCATTGGGATTCTTGCATCGTCATCATGGTGGGTGGCATGGCAAACAGATCCAGTTACGACATGGAACATTCGCAAGACTCTCTGCATTATTTTCACTCTGTTTAATAATCAAAAGCGTCTAAGTCTCTGACGGATCTTCTTTTCTTTTTCTTTCTGGCCACGTGTGTGAAGTCCTCTGGATGGGTGTCTTCCTTGTCTCTTCCTGAATTGTCCTCTCTGCCGCGTGAAGAAAGAAAGAATGCCTGGTTCGGCAGCATTCAGTACATTAATAAAATTTTCTCGTCGGCAAACAAATGTCTTTTCTACTTTGAAGCAGGAAATTTTTGTCAGCTCTCAAGAAAGCAGCATCTTTCAAGTCGTGCAATTCTCGCATCACCACAGGTTTCAAATCGGGTGCCACCGAACGAAACGCCGAATTCAGCTTATTTCCTAAACCATATTCTTGCTGTCGAGCGACTCCTCGGTACACAGGATACATGACTTACAAGTCGCAAGAGAATCGTTTTCGAAAATGGAGTTCACCGTGACTTTCCCCTTGAAGAATGGAATATTTTGTCCTAGATCTCCTTTTATACCAATGTTGACAGCGTCGAAATACGACTTACTGACGGGCAAATAGTGAGGATGTACAAGTTCGCGGTGAATATGATAGGTGTTTCCACTTTCTTCGTTAGCAGAATCCACTTGTAGTCAACCACATCGGAGTACACAAGATCAAATTCAGTCCTTCGTTCAATTCTACCGGGCGAAGAAATAGCTTTAAAAGTTGGCTGTTGCTAAAGATGTTCATGTTAGGAGAAACCTGACCATTAGATCATGTGATCATCTCTCCACCCAGCATGTCAAATAAACTGGGATTAAAAGTGATAGACAACGTTTGGGCATCCCTAAATTTCGTCAATAGGCGATGAGCCACTTTATGATCAGGACTTGTCCAGACTGAGCGTCGAAAATAGTGGCAATCGTCTCCACTAAATGTTGACCGTTGAAATAATAGCTTGCAGAATTTTCATCTCATAGATGCTAGGGAGAATTAGTTTTTGATGTTTTTTTTGGATTGTTAAAAAACAGGATCGTTCGTATCCAAGTTTTCTTGTATTTGTATATTCCAGATTTCGTCCCAAAGCTTCGTTAGATTTTTTGTGACGCTTAGGATTTGTGTGGGATGAATCATTTCGACCAAAGTCACTTCCCAATTGGCTTTGTGATCCAATTGGATGGCCTGAGGCAATTTGACCGTGAAACAGCACAAGGTATTGTGCGGAAACACATCCATGGAACTGTCACTGTGTAAAGTTTAGGAAAATTGGGTATTCATGATTCCAGAGTTCTGCTGTCCGAGTGATCACTCGAGGTCAAAAGAAATTCCAAAAGAGGGTTATTGTTTTTGTTGTGGTGACTGTTGGAAGAGTGACTAGCGTCGGCCGCAAGGCTCCCGTTGTTACTGGAATATTTCAGGGAAGGATTGGGTAGACGGTAACCGACTCTATTGCTCAGTAAAATGGTCCACAATTCTTTGTCTCCTTGTTCATGTTGCAAAATCAAATTGGTGATGGCGGCACCGATGACACAATACACCACAAAGAACTGTCAGAAAAAGAAGATTTGCGTTTTAGGTAACCGTTCTCCGCATCACACCCAAGAGGGTTGTTTTGTAGATCTTGCAGAGAAGAACTCGGAGAAGAAGCGTGGCTGTTACTAGGCTGTGTTGAACGGCATGATGGTCACTTCTTTTCATAGTCGATGACTTGCGAAGCGTCGATCCACGAATCGAAACTGGGAAGATATCCTTTTCGACGCACGTTGACGTCTTTGACGCGTCGTTGGCCTATTTTACGGCTTTTTTTAGTCGAGAATGCTTTCAAGGTCGTACACTTTCTCTTCTTGTTTGCTCACTCGTTGTAACTCGGACAAGTAAAAAGTGCGTTTTAACACTTTCTCGTTCATGTCTTCCAATTTATAGACGAGAGAATGACGGCCACGCACTCGTCCAGAGACACGAAACAATTTTGTGGTCCAGTAGGGTAAGAAACCTTTGTCTAAAGTACGTATGGTTTTGCCAATGCGCACCCAAACTCCTGTCGTCAACACTGCATTTTTCTTGGGGACAGCGGCAGTCGGGGACGTACCAAACAGAAGCTCAAAGACGGTCACTTCTTCGGGGCCGCATCCAATACGCCGATGGTACGATTGGTTGTAAGCTTGGACCAGACGAAGAAAGAAGTCGATGTACTTGAGAGTGTGTTGATGCATAAAATATTTCCACATGCGTTCTTTCAAGGTGCGTTGAAAGCGTTCCACGATGCTGGCTTTGGTTTCGGGATTCTCGGTGGTGCAAAAATGAATGTCTCTTTTCTCCAATTCTTTTTGGACAGCTTGGTTCAGAAATTAGGTGCCTTTGTCAGTTTGCCATCGTAGTTTGTGGCGACCGATTTGCTTCAACACCAGTTTTAAGGCTCGTACTAACTCAGAGCTCCATTTGGAAGTCAAAAGGCACGACCCATGAAAATATTGAAAAGATGTAGATGACACAAAGCAAATAATTGTTGCCACGGTTGTAGGTGGTTAAATGAGAGACATCATATAAATCGGTTTGCCATTGATGATCGATACCCTCCACTTGGGTGCAACGTCTGGAAAATTTTCGTCGAATGGGTTTGTGTAATGTGTACGTGGCTTGTTCCCGTAACCATTGTTGCACTTCAGTCGCGTGCTGGCAGAACGATGTCATTTCTGAATTCCTCCGTAACCAGCAGGATAGGCTGGATCGTAGCAAAAACTTTCAAAGAAATTCTCCATCAGGACTCTCTCTCTCTCTCTCTCTCTCTCTCTCTCTCTCTCTCTCTCTCTCTCTCTCTCTCTCTCTCTCTCTCTCTCTCTCTCTCTCTCTCTCTCTTCAACACGTCACCCACTGTTCAGTGATGCTACTATTCCTTGGGCCCACGTGCTGCTGGAGTGGACGTCGATGGTAGTGATGGCAGTGGTGGTGGCAATGGGGCTTGCTTTCTTTTTTCACTTCTGTTTTCCCTTCTTTCTTTTTCACCTTTGTCGAAGGAGAAGTGGACATCATCTTTTTTCCCAAGTTTTGAGTTCTTTTTAAGGTGTGAGGAAAGGGGTCAAGAAGGACGCTGCAAATCTTACTAGAGATGGGAGGCGCTGACGGCGTTAGAAAGACTTCTCGTGCCTCTTCTGCCTCTGACATCCGTGGGGTTGTGTCTGTCTTGGTTACTGGGGGTGGTTACGATGGACTTTTTATCAAGGGCCTTAACATCTTGAGCTGTTAAACAAAGCTTTCTGGTGAAAGAGTTGAAGAAGTTTTACAACCTGTCCGTAGTGTTGCGATGTTTCCGTTTCTAACAAATCGCTACGATCCACCAACGATTGCAATTCATATTATAAATGGGACATCTCTGTCAGATGAGGATTGGGAGGTAAATGCGTGGTGTGTTGTTCTTGCCAACAATGGAATTCCATTCATCGTTTGTAAGGGAATAAAGTCAGCTTTCGTCCTTCCATCAGACTCCAAAGTAAACGTATGAGATATTTTCACCGAAGCTGTCTCTTTTATCTTCTTCGGCCTATTTTATCTTGGACCACTGGATGAAGCATGAGCTCCCATGAGTCCTGAAATCATTGTTCCCAATACCTCTTTCACCAAGGGTCAATCAACATGAGCAAAAATAATCATCCGCGTTACAACATGTTTTTCTTTTGACGGATGGGTATTTTCTTTTTGACCATTTGGCGAAGAACGCGTCAATGCGTAGCTAAGCATTATTTCTGGTGTTGAAACAAAGGTATCGCTCCTTTCAAGACATTCAGGTAATATTCGCACACGATATCGATGATGTCTCTCGAGGCTGTTTGTATGATTCCTTTTCGCATGAGTGAAGGGGCTATGGACAGAACCGACAACACGTCTCAATGTTTGGTTCCGCGAGGAGGCAGTCCTTTTTGAGGTGAAGAGAGATGGCTTCTTGTGGGTGACATCTTTGTTCTTTCCGGAGCACACACAAAATACACTGACGTCGAAGACATGACACACATGCTTTTATCTAATTGTTTGTCGGTGTATTTTAGGAGTAGGTCAAAGGGCTTTAGACGAGCCGATTTGACGAATTCTTTTAGTATCACATAGCCAAAACGCAAAATCCTCCCCTTTGCAGCAACCTCTTTTTCTTTGGACGATTGGGTCTTTTTTTGGGTAGATGTCGATGCTTGGTTAAGTGCTTTTCCGAATGTTGGGTCAAACGACGAGACTGTCCTTTTCTTTTTCCTTTCTTGACAGGAGAACGATGATGGTGGTAGTGTGCACTTCTGGCTGGCGACATCATGTTGCGTTCAGTAGCACATAAACACTGAAACCCATCGTCTGCCACAGGTCTTTTTTTTATAGCGGAATGCTTCGCCTCTTTCCTGGACTTTGATTTTTACATCTTATTATAATGTAACTTTGTTTACCGGATTTGATATTGTCCAGAATTGAGTTCAGTTCCGTTTGACCTGACTGTTTTTCTTTTTTCACTGATAAACACCTAATAATAGAAACACTGTATCTAGTTTCTGACCTTGTTTCAGAGTCAGTGATAGCTCTTGTAAACAACTTCTTTTATATATTTTTTTATTCATTCTCAGAGTAAGAATCATTAAGTTAGGTCAAGGCCATACCTGGAGTACAAGATACGAAACATGTTTTTATTGTTACAAACTTCTACTTTTTCTAGAAGATTTACCCATCCGGCAATTTGTTTTGCGTCTTAAATTGGTGTATAACTGTTGTCTTTATAGAAGATTGGCAGTCGAGCTCCAAACAATTGACACGTTAAGCTGTTCATACGTTGTGACCAGTTTGAGTTGAATTATGATATTGTTCAAGTGATTCCTTTCCCTGGAAATACATAAGTGCTCCTACAAAATGCTTGACATTTATGCTTGACGTTTATACGGAATTAAAAACTGTAATAATCTTTTCTATGATTCAACAAGAAACTGTTGACATTTCAGTACGACGCTGACCACAACAGACGTCATCGCCTTCCATCATGGATTTCATCGGGATTCAAACTCAGTTTCTTTCAAGGCTTTTTATTACCAGGACTTCTATTTGTTAATTCTTGTATTAGTTTTGGATTTAATTCGTAAACCTGTAAGTTCGTTTTATTTCTTAATTTTTCACTTTGTTTTCTAGGGAAATAAATTAATTGTTAACTTTTGCATAGCTTGTTGTCTTCACTCTTTTCTGTTGCTTTTTTAAGAGCATAGTCCCGTAACACAATAACAAATGACCTCTCATAAAGATGTGATGACAGCTGGTCGATCCCACACCAACCATGATAATTTTGAACAGTGTTTATAATTTTGTTCAAACTCTTTCCCATCTGGAATTTCACAATTTATTTAAATTATTAAATAAGTACATCGATATCAATTAGGTAGTTACTGAAGGTTCGAAAATTTGAACTTTCAAATGAATCAAGTCTCTTATAGCATTCAGATAATATGGGTAACTTAAAATTTGACGATTGTTATGATGCAGTTGTTTCTTGCGTTTCACTTGTATCTTGACAAACTCTTGGTAAATGCATTCTCTCAACTCCAGAGGCAACCCACGAATGTTCTCATGTAAAATATCCTTGGAGAGATTACTTCGGTCCCACTGAAGGTAGGTGATGACAGTTCGGAGATCATCGAGCATGTTCCAAGTAAGCCGAGTCTTTCGTCTCCCACTCGTGAAGTGACACACCGCAACTGAAGCACTTGACTTTATCTCCTTCTCTATGGTAGACAAATCGAGCTCTGGCTAATTCTTCGGGGGTAGGTCCTCCCAGATATTCGGGCCACTTTCATTTGAACATTTGGAATCGACTTTCAAAGTCGCAGTATTCAGGCGAACGCACAGGGAACGAATATTCTTCTTTCAGAGATTCATTTCGATGGAACGGTGGTCAAACCCGAAATAGTTCGTCCAGGCATGGATGAGCTCCGTTGGGTGGTAGCTGCACCAAGGCAGCGAAGAGGGACATTTCCACCCTATAAAATCCGTTCAGCTTCGTGTGGAAGTTACGTTTATGCCCTACCCAACACGGTGAACGTCATCTTGTATGCCGAAGTCGACAATACTCTTGTAGTCAACAGTTTGAGAGAAGTTTTTCTAGACTATTAGAAATGGGAACAGAGGATTTCTTGGAAGCAGAACCACCCACAAAAAATGACAAAGACGAAGAGGACATGTTGCCAAGATGGCCAGAAAAAGAAGAATTTTTGATCATGGGCTATGCTAAATACCTGGCAGAAAAAATTATAAATCTCATGATTGACGAATATTCAAGTGTTGGATATTTTACAAATGCATATTTGATAGGGTGTAAAATGAGTCAAGAAGAAAGGTTTGAAAAATAAGGTTCTTCTAAGAGAAGAGATAGTGTTGATGGAGTGGTATAAAGACATGCGTAACAATTTGACTTCTCTGGAGATCCAATGCATCGAGCATCTCTTAGAAAGGAGCAAGAAGTATGTATGTAGAATGAATGACGTTTCAGACATTTTTTAAGAAAAGACCAGGTGAGAATTGTTAGCTAAGCATTACTTGAGCGATAATCTTGACAGAATTTTGGAAAGGAATTGTCATTGTTACTGGAATAAAGTGATGCAAAGACCAGTGTAATCATTTCTTCCTTCGCTGATGTATTCGAAGATTAAAAGCATGGATGGGAAAGTAGACGGCAAGGACCCCATTGAACTATTTTGATTCGTGTCGATTACAGCCTTTGGAAGACGACATCATCGATTTTGTGAGAAGAAATGCCAAGACCACTCGCTTCACTACAATTCTCAGATTCCATGGTGTGTGAATACAATATTGTGTGTATTGTCTTCATCAACGCAGTCTTAGATATCCCTTAGAATATTTGGTGACTTATTTTGGTCGTGACTCTTATAGAAACGATGACAAAGTACAAAGATGGTTTTGTTAATATTTTGGTTATCTTTTGACTTTAGCTAGGAAACATAGTGTGAAAATATCACCCAAAGAATATAATGAATGGAAATGGAGAAACATTCCACAACGTTGTCACCCTTGTAAATAAGTGACTGTTTGGTAAAGAAAAAAAATTGGTGACTTGTTACTGTTGTATTTACTGTTATTTATTGATTTGTTAGTTATGAATAAAGATGTTGCATTTGGAAACTATAGGTGTCTGTTGTTTTTAAAAAAGGAACACTGTATGCTCGTTCACCTCTCTATCCCTCTGGATTAGGTTAGCTATATCGTTCCTAAAAATATAGCGGCAAGGATGTTTTCCATCGCGTTCGCTTTTTAGGTGTGCAAGTGGGAAATATTTGTCAATCTGTTTATCTATCATTGTTATATCTTGGTTTTTTAAACTTTACACAAATACTTTTACATGCAGACGCTCACACCATAAAATAATCTCTAGAGGTGTTTTGAATAGTGTGTGAATGGGGTGTTGGAGGGCAATGGGATATTTTATGGTATAGGTGGTGTGATGAATACTATTTTTGAGGTTTAAGGGATAGTACATGTTTTGTTTTCTTACAGTTCCTTCTCCTATCATCTAAGCTAACACATGGCGTTTTCATAGTGTGTGGGGAATGGGAATGTATATAAGGTATGTGAAAGTATGTTTTGTGGGATTTCATCTCCTTCTCTTATATTCTGAGCGAACACAGGACGCTTTTTGTGATAGTGAGTGTGATATAGTTGGATGGAATAGTGGGTGTGATGGATAGTACTTTTTGTAATGAAAGCTAAAAGGGGGCGTTTGGAAAATGTGTATGATATGCTGGATGGTATAGTCGGTGTAATGGATAGTATTTTTGTGGGATTTCATCTCCTTCTCTTACAGTCTACGCTAACACAAGGCATTTTGGACAGTGAATATGATATGCTGGATGATATAGCTGATGTGATTTTTTTGTGGTTAAAGGGATAGTATATTTTGTGAGATTTCATCGCCTTCTCTGACACTTTTTTCAATTATATGTTTGGTGATAGATGATGTAGATGGTGCAATGGATAGTATTTAATGGGATGTTGGATGGTATATAAGGTTTGTATGTTTTGTTTGCTTTCATCTCCTTCTCTTTTACGCTAACTAACACAAGGTGTTGTCTGTGTGTAAGGGGTGAGGGATGGTATAGGAGATATTTTGGATATTATGATAGTGAGATTTCTTCTCTTTCTCTTATATTCTAATTTAACAAATGATGTTTTGGCTAAAGTGCATAATGGGATGTTGGATGGTAAATAACGTATTTGAGAGTATTTTTGTGGGGTTTCATCTTCTTCTCTTAAACTCTAAGCTAACAATGGCCGCTTGTGATAGCATGTTTATGGGATGTTAAACAGAATAGGGATGTTGGATGATATAATGGTGTGATGGATAGAGATTTTGTGGTGTAATGGATAGTCTATTTTGTGATATTTCATCTTCTTCATTTACATTGTAAGCGAACACATGGCATTTTGGATAGTGAGTATGATATGCTGGATAGCATAGTGGTGTGATGGATAATATTTTTGTGGTGTAAGGGATGGTCTTTTTGTGAGATTTCATCATCTTCGTTTATATTCTGAGCTAACAAACGGCATTTTGGATAGTAAGTATGATATCTTCGATAGCATAGTTGTGTGCTGGATAATGTTTTTGTGGTGTAAGGGATTGTCTTTTTGTGAGAATTCATTTTCTTCGTTCACATTTTGAGCTAAAACACAAGAATCTGGGATAGTGTGTTTAGAGGGTGTTAAATGGTATAGTTAATGTGTTAGATAGTATTTTTTGTGGTATAAGGGATATTTGTGCTATTTCAACTTCTTTGTTTACATGCTAAGCTAACACATTACGTTTGGAGAGTGTTTGTGTGTGCGTGTGTCTGTATGTTTGGTCTTTGTTTACCTTTATAAAACTCCTTTTGTTCCTATCAAATTCATTTCACCTACATACCTACCTACAGTAGCGCGTATTCAGATCAGCCACTTGCAACCCTGTTGCCATTATTCCCCTAGTGTCCAGTACACTGACGTCATTGAAGCTAGACATTTTGAGGCTATAAATGCATACCTGGGTTTATCCATAGGACGTTCCTACAAGTTGTGACCAAAAATAGATACTAGTTTGTTTTTTAAATGGACGTTCCTACACGTTGTGACTATAAATAGATACTAGCTGTTTTTTTATACAGTATTCATTTAGGTGTAGAGATTTTGTCTGATTTTATCTCATTCTCTTACATTTTAAGCTAACAAAGGAAGTATGTGTGCATGTGTGTGTATGTATGTAAATGTATATGTCTATGTTGTGTTAGTCCCTATAAACCCTTGTCAATATCAAATTCATTTCACCTATCTAACTACATTAGCACGTATTCAGGTCAGCCACTTGCAACACTCTTACTGAGTAACCGCCCAATTGATGACAGCCACTTGCAACATTGTTGCCAATTGTTCCCCAGTGTCCAATTCCGTGACATCATTAGACCTAGAAATGGTGAGGCTATAAATACAAACCTAGGTTTTGTCTATAGGATTGTACCAAAAGATGAGGCTATAAATAGATACTAGAGTTTTCCAATAAAAGGAATTTCAACAAGTTGTAGCTATAAATAGATGCTGTGTTTTTAAATAGGATTGTCACACACGTTGAGGCTATACATATATACTGGGGTTTTCTATAGGATTTTGATACAAGTTGTGGCTATAAATAGTTATTAGGTTAATCCATTTTAGTCTAAACTAATGTAATCTAATGTTCCCGGATATGTTGTCTCTTAAATTCTGGGACAATTTCGTAATTTTAGTGTTACTTTTAGTCACATCCATTTTGGCATTGGGCTTTTTCTCGATTATAGTTATTTATAGCATCATAATAATTATGCAAATATATGAACACCGCCAACATAATTTCAGGTCTAGGTAATGATTTATATACAAATCTCGAATCCCAAAAAATAGTCATTATGCAACAGGTACCGAGTACACATTTGCATATGTTTGCCTATGTCACACTTATGTTTGTCCTTCTACAAGTCTTGTCCCTGTACAGGCCCATGCATGCTCAAGTCCCCTTGTCCCTGGTTAGTTCCATGTTCAATTCCCATTGTCCCTAGACTGGCCCACCCATGTTAAGTCCCCTTTGTCCCCCAAGTACCGGGCCCCGTCTGTAATGCTAATTCCCATTGTCCCTACTTTGTTTGTTCCCATAGTGCCGGGACCCTGCTTTTAATGGTGAGTCCCATTGTCCCTACTTAGCCCTCCTTTACTATTGACATCAAGGTTCGTGCCTCCTAAAAGGTATGAGAATGAATGACGGTGTACCTAAAAATATGTACAGTTTTGTCAATGGGCAGTATATGAATTATAAATATTTTAGATCGTATCCATGCGGATTCACTATGTGACAGGATTGAAACTTAATGGGTATTGATTAAGACAAAACATATACCAAATACCATGTCCACGACCGAGATGATTATGATAATAAGGTTGCTTTTGTTGTTGTTATAGAATTCAACGCCATTTTTTCAGCACAAGATAGGCTATACATGGATCATAAGCTATCGTCTAAATGGCGGATTCAGCAGCATCAGCGAAATTGGAAACAAATTCACGGCAATATTTCTGAAACTTTCCTACCTGGTTGCAATAATCTTTCAGGTCGTGTGTTCAACAATTGCTTCAACCACTACAAACATGGATATATTCATGAAATCGGGATTTTCGATGGAGAAATTCTGATGAAAGTTACAGCACGCTGCTTTTGTTCTGTGAGAAGTAACAGACATAAAATATTCAAGTAGACATTCCGATAAAAGATGCCAAATAACAGAATATTTGTATTCGTGCAAAGTCGTGTATGTTTATTAACTAAATCAGAATTTCTAATATGACTTTAGTACAAAAATGTTTACTGAAGCTTTGGTTATGTACTCGCAATTGTTAAATTTATATCGTACAAATATAATTGTCATGTACTAGTAATACACAAGTACTTTTCTGATGTATGATAACTTTTGTTTTTACTTTCAGTTCTTAATTGAAGTGACTTTTGGAAAGTCATTAAATTTACAATAAATAAATAAATAAGCAATTTATACAAAGTTGATTAAAAGCAATGTTGTACGTTCTTTATTCAGCATGAACACGTGCCCTCAGTTGAACAGATAAAGGCATTTGATAAGAGTGTCATTGATAAGCCAGTGAGTTTAAATTAGATCCATATAAACCGATCATTCATCATAATCTTTTAAAAAAGAACGAAATCATAATGGCAATTTGAAATAGTCACTTACTGGCACGTTGGTATTTGCATCCGCTTTTACCTTTGTTCATGTATCTTGCTTCATTGATGTCATAAAATTTTGCAGATGTTGTAAAATCATTAATTTGTAAGAGATAACCATAACAAAAATGCAATAAATGGCAGTTATTTATAGTTTCAGGCCTAAAACGGAAAAACGAAATATGTTATTACAGTTTCATCCCTTCATAAAGTTAAAATATTTTTTAAAAGCTCCATGTTAAAAATTTTATTTAAAAGCATTCAACTTAATATTTTGAAATATATGATGTCAAAATTCACTTTTTCAGGTATAGATACTGTATAGAATCAGGGTCATTCCAGAACTTAATATGTAGGGAGGAAATGGTTTCAAAACCTCACAACCCACAGTATTGTGTTAAATGTCTCAAGAAAAAAACAAAACAATTTTATTAGGCTATTTCATGTTCTCCGATTACTTGGACACAGTTCATACATCATTGGCTTAATCAAGTCACTAAGAGGCTTAAAACTTCTTAATTTTAAGAAGGTTCGTGACTAGAAGATCTGTACAAGCGCTCCACAGCAATGGCATGTGACTAAGGAACTAAAATACAACGTGCTATTCAACCATGCAGTGCGTGCCAGACCATCCCATAAGAGAAAACGAAAACTAATGTTTTGTCAACTTGACACCAATTACATGCAGATGCTCATTTCTTTCTAATATTAACAAAGTCAACCGTAATGAATTACGATGCAGGATTCCAAAATTATAAATTTAATTTAAAAAGAAAAATGACAAAGATAACAAAAAGACAGAATCAATCACATGTACACACACACACAACATTTTCGTTGCTGTAGGCAATATTTGGACTGAAATAAGCTATCCAATTCCAAAATAAGCATGCAGTTAGCATGAAACTGTATTCATAATTTTCACAAGCACAATAAATAATCTCATTACTTAAAAACAGGTTCTTTTTATGTATTCGTGTACTAAATACGATTCTAATTAATGTATCACTTTCAACGCACACATTTTTTCCATGCTATTTTTGGTTTTCGAAAATTTATGAATTCACCCCTTGAATACGTTCAGAATAAACCTGCATTGCATCTCCACAAGCACAACAGTGAATTATCTTTCTGATAAATGTTCTGCGATGTTCTGCATAATCTTTCAAATTCCTTTGCAATGTGATAAGAAAGTAATTTTGCGAGGTCTCTTGCTTGCTAGCAAATGTGGAAAGCAACACGTATCTAAGTAGTGAATTCAATGCCTAGTTTTGATTGGTCAAAAAAAATTAATTTGTTCGGTTTGATTGAAAGGTCCGAACCGTCCATTGTTCACAAGTCCACTGGAGTTACTGATAGCCATAATTCAGTTGCTAGCTATCGACAAACGAATTACAAAGGTAAAACTTTTAAAATTGTCTACCACCATTCATTTCCTTCTTCCGACACACACACACACACACATACATACATATATATATATATATATATATATATATATATATATATATATATATATATATATATATATATATATATATATATATATATATATATATATATAACATAAATTCTAATCAACTCATCGTCTTTTCAACTGTTATTTATTTGTCTTCTTTCACAAACCTTTCAACTAATACATCTTTGATGAATAAAAGATATGACAAAGTATTTCTTTTCGTAATCTGCGGAGACAATGTCTACCGAGCCTTAAGCGACACACGTACAGAGCAACCGTACATCCAGAGCCTGTACGTCGCACCTACAGTGCACATTGACGTGTGTTTTCGGCACAAGTTATTCCGCACACCTCTGGAGTGACTGCTGATTACAAGTTTGTGCTAAGCAGTCTATGTCCGTGCTTAGCTTCTACGGTGCTATCATAATTTCAAGAAGCAAGCAAATAGCATACATGATACTGGGTGTTGTTATGCTACATCGGAACCCTAACCCAATGTTTTGTCTATTGATAATTTGTCGGGCAATCTTGCAAGAGAATACAGTTCATTTTGCTTTGTTGTTGTTGTTGTTGTGGGGCTTAACGCCATTTTGCAGCACACGATAGGCTATACATGGCGGCCAGTATTAATGGTGGAGGAAGAAACCGGGAAATCTGCGGAAAGAACCACCGACCCACGAGAAGCTACTGGCAAGCTTTCTCACATATCCACATTCACCGAATCTTAGACTCGAACCCACGCAGACAGAGGTGAGATGGCAGTGATCCGTAACGGAGAGCGCTTTAGACCACTAGGCCACTCGGGGCCCCCCATTTTGCTTTGCTTATACGTGATGACAAAGATTCGGAAAATGTGCATTTGATGTCGATTCTATTTTCTATATCTCTCCCATTCAATATCTCGCATACATTTAAGGATAAATCCAGTTCCTTTTGACTTCTTTAATAACCTCGATTTTTCGTGTTCAACTTCGAAAACGATGGCTGTATCATTCTAATTTGTATTTTGAATGTATATCTAAATTATAACAGAACACTGTTGTTGGTGATACAGATGCAATGTTTAGTGATGAATGACTTGAATGAGAAAAGAATTATGATTAATACGTACGTGTATAGATCCAAATATTGGACAAATTAACATAATCCGCCCGAACCTAATAATGCAACAAATATAAATACAAATAAATGACCTTACACAGTACAAGGATAAAGGTGAACGATTCACAGTAATTTTACACGATGAAAAGAATGTGTTTTACTCAATAGTAAAAATGACACATTCACTCAAATAGTGAAAACTGAGGTATTTTACTCAAATAGTAAAATGATGAATTGATCAGACAGGTATCATACAAAGTATCTTAACACTCCCAAAACACTGGGTATAACGAACCCCAAAATTAGCCCATGGCTAAAATATTGCATGCATGAGGTAACACAAAACACTCCGTCAATATCACACTTGACAACCAGTCACACCGGACAATTAAGCAATCAGCATTATAGGTAGTCACCGACCACCATTCAGCGCCCATCAATTCGGTCAGCAACGCCCGATCTCCTGCTACTCGACCAACAACACTGTTCACTCAACTCTACGGCTGCTATGATTAACTTCTGTGGTTAGCTCCATAGCTGGTACCACGTCGACTAAGATCACCATGGATCACACTGGTCAGCTGAAAATACATCTAACACCGTGTACTATTTATGACACGGGTATACAGGATAAAACGTAATGACGTTATATATGATAAGTTATACAAATTATATTATCGGTACAATATTACAAAACAAGAAACAGGTTCAGAAGTGAACCCGTGTCCGATAAGATTCCTATGGTACTAAACGTTTCTTAATAAAATGCAACTTTATATTGCTAATATAAATCTCTTGCTAAGTCACAAACAAGAATAGAAAATATTTGCATTATACAACGTAAGCCAAAGCTACATAGAAAATGTACAAAAATAAATGTGGTAGTACAATAACTATAACTTACTATATACATAAGAAATAATATACATAAGAAATAAATAAATAACTTACATACATCTACAGCTGAAGATGTGCACGTCCCTAAGTTTTATTGGTGTGGTCCCACTCAGACTTGGCATCATAGAGGAGACCCCCTAGTTCCAAACTTTAAACGTTTTTTTTATGTTTTTTTGTTTTATTAATATGTGTGTGCTATTTGTATTAATTTTATAGAATTTCGTTTTTATGAATTTTTGTTTTAGGGTTTATACACCATTTTTCCTATTCTATTGTAAAATACTCCTCAACCCGGGCAAGTAGACTGCTTACTGACAAGACGTTCCGTAATGTGAAGATATCACCTTACGGTGAGGCATTTATACACAGACGATGCAGCCTACATCGTCTGTGCGCTGGAAGAATTCGGTTTTTCCTATCGAAAGCACTTCGCACGTGCGGCATAGGATGAACCCAACTCACTATTTCGCAATATTGTACAATATACAAAAATCACCCTCGGGTATCGTTGTACACAAAAAACGAAACCCGAGTACATGCATTTAATAAATAGAGGGATTTACACAATTCCGTGACAACGTTATGTCCCGCCCCGCCAAGCAGATAAGTTCAGGAAGTTCAGAAACTATACGAATAATAACGCTTGGCGGGGTGGGGCGGGGCGGAACATAGAACTGGACATAACGCTTGGCGGGGCGGGATATTTCACTGAATAGAGATAGACATATGACACATAGATTTATGAACATATTGTCAGCGTGGCGATAAATGCTATTATGAAGTGGGAGGAACCCACGACGTATCGAAAAGAGACGAGATATACCTAAATGGGTAATTCTAAAAAATAAAAAAACTAAGCAGGTGCAACTTACCTGGCCCTCGCTAATGGCGTTCATTTTAATGCGCCCGAGATTTACTTGGGGGGGGGGGGGCGTGCTTGATCATAAATTTACGAAACTAAAATTCAGCCTGGACAACCCTCCGAATCTCAAAAATTATGTTTCCCACTTAACGATTCATCAGGGGGTGTGTTCACACACAATGGCAAAAGAAAAATACTCTGAAATAATCCGACAATTGCAATGGAAAACAATCTAACAATATTTAAGAGATATCCAACGTCAAACAATCTGGTCGCGGGCACCTCCTTTTGCTTTTTTATTTAGTGTCAGATTACAGTATAGTGGCTCTGTGAGTTTCGTATAAATTTAGGTCATTCGCGAGAATCGCTTTTTTTTTTTGGTCTCTTGATCATAAAAGCGTCTGATTCCACAATGGAGGATTTATTGATTTGTCGACTGCCATTATTTTTGGTCGGTCCACCCCCTCCTGCTGTTATTTTGTTGTGCGAAAACCACCTACTGGCCTAAGAATTTTAGGTCTCAAGGAAGAAATGATAAATGGAACAGCGATGGCATCTGATTCTAAAACAAGCATAACTATGTATTGCGACAAGCTAGCAAATAACAATTACTCTCCTTGTACATTTAGAGCATCAAGCATCAATGGTTCTCGATTACAGGTTCTAGCATGATGTCAAATGTTCCTTTGAAAATGAGTAACAATAGAACTGAACGTTTCGCAAAGCGTAAAAGTAATGAAGATGCAACCAATAAGCAGTACGCTGATACAAAACTTAGTTTTAGCAGCGACATATTAAAATTAGCGATCCAACTGCGCCAAACAGGTATGTTGGGGTGATTTGAGGTACAGGAAAACAAAATACAATAAAATTAATGACTGATTTATAGTACCATCTATTTTGGTCTTGACAAAATTGTATAAAGATATTATGATGACAAGTTTATTATATTCATCTCCTAGTATGTGCCTGGATAATTCTAATACACATTTGGAGGCACCATTGAACAACTTGCTTTCTTGAGTCATCCGACTGATATATTCCATTTAGGGCAATTTTAATTTATCGTTGTATGCACGCTTGTATGCATTGGTTCTGATTCAAAGTTAAACATCATATGTTACCATACTTTTGTCTCTAATTCATATACAATTTTGATATGGAGTGCTTTGTTGTTTACTATAGCCTGCTTCGAGAGTAACATAATTGTAAGTAATCTTAAAATATTTTTGTGTCAATACATAAACCAGCTTTTATTTAAGTTATTGTGTCCTTATGTCATTTTTCGCGTTTGAACTACAGTCAGTCAATAAAATCATCATTGACATCAATGATGCCAACACCAAAACATCCCATGATACCAAATGCGATCATATCCTTTTCATATCTGCCGTAATGTTTGTTCTGAACTTTTTGTTGTATTCAGGATAAAAGCCAAATTGTTCTAAGGAACATGTACAAAAAAAATGGTATCGACAAACAAACCGTATGAAAGGACAACATAAACTTGTACACAGAATAATATAGTAGTCAGACAGATTACTGACATCTCTGAAAAAGGACACCTAAATTCAAAAAACAGAATTTTATTAAAAGTTACTATGTAGGCATATGGACATAATCTTCTATGGTTTTGATGCAGATATCGTAACCAACAACATTTCGTTCATGGTGATCTCAAAATATTTTCTGATGACTGACTTAAATAATATTCCACAAAGACAAGGCAACTTTACATATGACCGCTGCGTACTAAGCTCACTTATGGCAACATCTTATGTTGTCGCAAATGAACAGATACCAAGGACTGCGGCCAACTCAGAGCCATAACCGAGTACCAGTATGGTGACCTCAGTTTCATCTAATATGATCTTGGAATGTTTCACAAGATAGCTTTCAAATCCATTGTATATGCAATATTGTTTCTTAAATTAAGTTTCATGTTTTTTATGTAGAGAATGACCTAGTCATCTGTCATCTAAATCATGATGTCGTCTCTAATCAGTAGTTTGCTCAATGGGAGCTGCTGAGCTTACACTGACGTTCTTCTAAAGGCATCAGAATAATTTTACAATAATGCAATTATGCCACCAAATTTTACTTACAGAGGTGAGCTGATTTGCTGCTAGTAAAATGATCTTTGTCTGCCCATCGCTGTTTTCTTGGAAAATTATGAGGAGGTATCTGGAAAAACTTTCATGTGAACTCGCAAAAGCATACTTTATTGTGGAAAACATGGCATAGAGATATTTAATGGCGAAATAAAACAAAGTATGAAGTTTGCTTTTGAAAAACAGCTGGACATTGTGTCTCTTTCTTAGCTAATAGTGACAGTTTGCTTATTCCAGATTTTCTTGGTATTTAGTTTTTATTTGAACAAAAGGTGTAGACTCAGCAACAAAAGGTGGAAAATAATCATATCTGACTTTAACGAGTTAAGTAAGCCAGCTCCTGCGACTATTTCCGTGAATAATAATTATTTGTTTTCTGATGGATGTCTTTTAAATCCTGTGGCGTTCTAATTACGATATTTGTACCATTGATGATTTTATAATCTATACAGTTCGTACCTGTATTCTCTTCCTTTATTTCGTTGTCATAAGGTGCTTGTCACATTGTTTTGTTGTTGGTTTTTTTTGTTTTTTTATTTTGTTTTGTTTTTATTTTTTCATGTCGGCATGAATAACTCTATTTGTTTATTGTTTATAGCCTAATGGCATCCAATAACATTTCAAAGCTATTGTTGTATCCAACAATGCTACTCTCCATTTCAGTATGCAAATATATATCTTTACTACCAAGAACAGTTAAATAGTTATTTGTTATGAAGCAAATTTTCATGTAATATAAATATGATTGTTTAACTGAGATGAGGACAGGACAAGAAATAAGTGTACTAGTTGTCGTTTGTTTGAAAATAGCAGGTCTATTATTTAACTCTCACATATTATCCCACTTATTTAAATCATAATAATATACTATCCTTTCCCGTTGTTGTGGTGGTCGGACATGGCAAAGATTCTAAAACAAATAGCTCTAAAATGCCTGGCATTATCAGTAATTGTTTCCTGTTTGTGTTTGTATTCTTTGTTTTTAATTTTCTTGGTTTAACTGCAATTGTATGCATATGACAAGCTAAGTATGGTTGCCAGTACATCTGGTGGAATACAAACTCAGAACAATGCCGGAAAGAACCACCAACCCACGGGAAGCTATTGAAAAGCTTTCTGGCATATCCATGTCGACCAAGCCCAGAGATGATAATATTTAATATACAAATGATTGTCAGAACTATGTTGCTAATAAAACATTATACTTCAAACTATTTTTATTTTTTTTTAATCTTTTTCAATGCTAATGAAAATATTCCAATATAATATAACGACTTTTAAAAGAATGAAGGCAGGTTTTTCTTATATAAGAAAGATTGCTGAATAAAAGCAAAACTAGTCTTTAAAAGATCAACAAAAAAAAAAAATACATGTTTGAATATTGGACGCGCGTCGTTTATGATCAAATAAATTACGCGTAAATCCGAAAAATCTTTTTTCAATGAAGGAACTACATACATGATGTCGAGCTATCTGCTTGTGATAAGACATGTCTCTCTCTATAAATATAATGGAACTGTGACCTTACATGGATTACTGTACAACGTAAAGTTTCGAACCACAATGAATAGAGAGAATGAGAGAGCCAGACCAAGATATGGTTTAAAATTGTGTATGGTCTACATTGTATACATCAGCAAAAGAGCCTGGATGGAACAATGCATATTGGGAGAAACCAAGACTAGATCCTCCTGCCCATCTCATAATGAAAGGTTCCAAAACCATTCACATCTGAACTAAAGAGAAACTGCACATTTGTTTCTCTATTGTTGCTCAACCGAAAACAAAAAGATTCAGAAACTGAATAAGTGCTAAACCTTACAAATATGAATCAAATATACAAAAATGTTTGTCAAGTTCAAAGCGATAACAAGTTAAAGACCTTACCTTCGAAACATATAGCTTCTCTCTTTTGTAAACTTTCATCAGAAACTACACCTCCCTTATATTACAACACACAACGTATCAGCGGCGTTGGATCATTCTTTGAAAATAATATATTTTTTTTGTAACAATACTGCTAAACATATATGGAAAAACTGTATCTTTATGACAATGCATTTTGGCCTATTCCATCCAATGTGTTGCGGAACGAATGATCCAAAATAAGAACTAAATGTATATGTGCTATCTCGCCAAACTGATTGTAGTATTATAATACTTTAAGGTATGCATTATTGTAATACTTCAAGGCATGTATTATTGAGATACTTAAAGGCACGCATTATTGTGATACTTCAAGGCATGCATTATTGTGATACTTAAAGGCATGCATTATTGTGATACTTTAATGTATGCATCGTGATACTATAATGTATGCATCATGATATTTAAAGTATGCATCGTGATACTTTAATGTATGCATCGTGATACTTTAAGGTATGCAGTGTGATGTTATCGTATCTAGATATATATAATAACGTTAATTAATGTTTTCTGCATTGGGAATTGTGTCACCTGGTGGATAAAGGGCACTCTCCGATGTTGAGCGCATTATTTCCAACGAGACAACAATGTAGGAAAAGAGTTGAGAGTGTGAAGGCGATACATGATTAAGTATTGCGTGGAACCTAATGTGACTGAACTTGACGTCGGTATTTCGTGGCAATAACCATGCTGCAATAGGTGTTATAACGTTAGACGGTTACGGTATATTGCTGTCAATGGAAAATGCCTAAAGTCCCGGTGGTTAGCCAATCGGAAATAGAGAATTTATTAAGATATATTAAATATACAGGTGCTCTTATTGTCTTATCCAGTAATCACAAACTTCACAAGCAAGACTGTCTATCTAATTTGGGAAAAGTGGCCTGAAATGGGAGCTGGTTTATTTGTAGCGGACATACACATACACAAATGCAAAGGCATATACTCTATTCATCCATCCATCCATCCATCCATACATACATACATACATACATACATTCAATCCTTACCTATACAATTTTCTTTCTACTAAAAGTTTAAGTGACTTAACTTTCTCCATAAACAATATCATCATCATCTTTAGAATTTCATTAATTGTTTCTGTCGAGGCAAGTAATGCTAGAATAACAATATTAATAAACATACACTCAAATAGCCCACAGAAGATTTCACTTGAAAAAGTTACTTATCACATAGTCGATTCTATATGTAATGTTTCGAGACAGCTTGCCAGAAAGTTTCCTAAAGGCACCCAATCTGATTAAATTGGTGGAGTCGTTGTTTGCTGAAGTACATGATATATTTTCTCCAACCTTTGAGGATTAAAACGAATGCAAATATCATTATAATAGTATAGTTGATTTTGTCATCAACATTGTTGCCCTTGTCGTCGTCACATTTATAGTTGATGTCTTTAAGGAATCATCATTATCGTCTCCGTAGTACGAAATAATTTAGTACGATGTGATCATCAGAATTATCATATGATCGTTATAGTTACTACCAACATTACGCGTAAAATTAAAATCTTTGCCTCATCTTCTAAATGGTACTCATCATTGTCCGTAATATCATAGTTTTCTCATTCTATTCTTTATCGTGTCATTCTCGTCACTAAGTGATGAATATTAGCCTTTCTATCATAGGTTATTATTAAATATTAAATTATCCCATGCGAGTTTGTGCCAACAAAACTTAAAAAAAATTATTGAACGAATTTCATACCTTTCATTTGAATTGAGCACAAATAGTATTAATATGGGTGTTTGGGACGGAGCTTACTGATCTTGGTGACTTTTTCCTCATACGTGAATGCAACGCCTATAGGGCAATATATCAGACAAAATTGCTCATTCACTTCTAACCAATAATTCTTCATAACTTGGTACAACTGCCAAACAATAATAGAAAATCTCTGCCTGAGGAATAATTAAGTCTCCGGTGATTGCGCGTTCTGTGGGTCTAACACCACGTTGATATGATATCAAACCTAGTACATCAGTCAATGATGTCTGAAACGATCGTTCCCGTCCCCGTTCAAGTACTCTTACCCGAACAAGTGCTTTCTTACCTAAATAACAGTAGATATTTTTTCTTGGTTGAGTTAATTTTGGTACAACGAGGAATGCAACCGGGGATAATCGTTGTAGAAATAATGTTTGAGTGTACTAAAACCTGATTGTGCATTCCGTGACGGAGAGTTTTCACTTGCTAAAGCTCTAATGCAAATCTAGCCTCGACCTCATCGTGCTATATCAGGGGTGTTCCAACGATCTAGTTCGATCTGCCCTTAGCGTAGATAATACTGGAGCGCATAATAACGTCTGAGAATAGCAGCCTGATATTAGTATTACTGGTTAGCTAATCCATCACCCCAATGGCAACTTCAGCAAGCTCACCGCCATGGTTAGAATCCATCATTTATATGTAATAACAAATCATAAGCACTAAAATCAAAGACATTTAAGCACCAGTTCGTAAACATCGGTATGTTGGAATGATGTAACAATGCGCAGCTAATCATTGACTAATATTGTTATTTTAATCCACTTGCCTCTATGTCCTGTTATGATGAGCTAATACGATCCAGACCCACGAGCCGTTAAGATGTGGGATTTAGCTCTAAAAGTGCATAACACCCAAAGTTAACCGACCACTTGTTATAATATTATCTATTTTCTCTCCTTCTCTGATTAATATTCCATCGATAGATCTCCATGCAGCTACTGCGCGTGGCAGCCAAGAAAACTGTGATTGTTATATCCACGGATTATTTCATCTCCTTATAATTTAGTGTCGTCAATATAGTCTTTGATAAACGCAACCGATACATCAAAATATCTGATTCCGCAGACTTCACTGATTTCGAAAAGATTCTCTGCTACAACCCTCGCAGCTTTCTAACAATATCTTGAAAATCTACATTGGAATCTTTTGGTGTTAATGATCGCTCAAGAACAAAACACGCTTCAATAACAAGATGCGTATATATTGGCCATCCGGCCGATTTTGAAACTGCAGAGTCGAATGAAACAGAGGTAGACAACTTTGTTGATTAAGTTGTGTTTGGGTCAACCACAATGAGGCAATCCAGTTAACTTTGTCGGAGCACGCCTCACTGTCACACCGCAATCGTTTCCTATTGCACTCTGTAGACAGCAATGGGGTTAGCACTGGCATCCATAATGTTAATGTTGACAATACGACTTTATCAGGAATACCTCCGAATGTTTGGTTCCAAAAATACCGGTTCGAACATCTTTGCATAATCCTAATATATGACTGAAAGGAATCTAATAGGAAAACCTGAACTGGTTTCCATCAACTTGTAATTGACGCTGTGCAAATCCAAGGTTATCATTCAGATTGGTGTCAATGATCATGTTTTCTGCATCTCTATCAGCGGTGCCTACAAGGCTTTGAGGTGGGCGTATTGAATAAAGCTTATTCGTTGAATTATCGGATACGTCCTTGTAAAAGATTATTGACGGTCCATCGGATTTCGCATAATCGTAGCTGTATGTGGTGTTACGATCCTATGGTCATAAACTAAGTAACAGAAAGAAGCAAAACCAACAAGTTTTGTACAACGTAACAAACAACAAACAATTCAATTATCAAAGTTATAAATGAAAATGTGAGAGGAACTTATAGTATTATGAAGAGAACCTAACAAAATCCTGATAAACATCTTTGAAAGTCTTAAAGAATGAAAAGTTCGGTATAAATTTCAAAACCATAAATATACTAGTCTGCCAAGAATCGTGACGTTGTCGAAATGGCGATGCTCACAACTCCTTTGAATTATCCATAATAGTTCTAGAATAATTGTATAGTCCAAACTATGCGCAATTTCTATTTCCAATGAACAGTCCACAACAAACTTTTTTCCTCTCGAATAGTATTGTACAACATAAAACACGTCTGCATAATTGATGTTGCAGCAGGAACACAATAAATAATAATGACTACAAAAATAGGAATGAACTTTGATTGCTCAGTTCTCTTCTTATATACACCTTCTATCGCAATATATCGCAACAAACAACCAAGCGACAGATCATTCTAATTATTGTAATTTTCAAAATGCATATTCATATAACCTAACTCACCCAATAAGAATTAGCTTAATTCTTTTAAGATACCACCTCGCCGAACTGTCCAATGGGAAAAAGGCCGAATCTCGTAAACATGTTTGCTAATAATTTTATTATTCTTGACGCTGCGGAAGTAATTGAGATGAAACCGTCTGGTTTCACAGCTGGTGAAAATCCAAACAGTACGTAGCGCTGGGGGCTATGCCTTCCGCAGCTATGGGTGTGGAAGCACAGGTTAAATTGATTTGAATCTTTGAAGTTATTCTGACACTGTCTGACGTAATATATTATCAAGACCGTCCACGTCTTGTACACGTAATTTGTTTATGTTCGCGAGTATCCTTAGACCAATGAAGGACCTGTTCACAACCACGACGGTCTAGTGTTAACCAATATTGCGGAGCCTCAACTGAGATGACGGAGCTGAACGTGGGCTCGTGTGCACGTATCATAGCTTTGGAGGTTTTGCCTGTCAACAACAAAATCCATCGTCGGACCTATTTAATATTGTAGGAAATCCTACCATGCTCTAAATTTTAATCAATAAGGTATGCCTCATTACTGAATTTTGTTGCACTGTTGCCCAGGATTGTTTTCAGCCGATCCACAAGGTCGGGAGCGGTTTGTTTGTATTTGTATCCGGTAATCTCCTAAATACCCAACTGGACTATGTGTTGGTTGATGATCCAGATGGTATTTTCAACACGCAACCATTCTCATTCGTGGGAGCATGTTTCATGCATATATGGGCTGTTCAAAGTTCCACTGGCGATTTATGTGATTAAAAATGTTGGAGTGGTATTACATTCTGGAACTTTTTTGTTCATGAACATAATTCACTGCATCATGGCGAAAGTGGCTGAAATGCGTAGAAGACATTGTTCATCCTTAACTATGCGTGCAATTTCCGCCCGCTTGGCATATGGCATAATTTTGATATTTAATTATGCTGCTGTTGTACGAAGCTCTCTCTCTCAGTCAAACGCAGTTCAACTGTAAGATCTAACAGTGCAAGTATGTCAGATTTTCTTGGTATCAATATATATTACGCACACTCGAGTATTATATTATTTGGTGCACGATTGACGTTGCCGTCACAACCTGATGTGGTTCATCTGGGGGATGTGACTAGTTTCTTTTCGAGTCCTAATGACTCACATATGTTCGCTTGTCTCATACCGTCTGGTATCTGTAGCCCACGCCCTCACGCATGTTCCCTCAACTTATTAACGGTAGACATACTGGTTTATAAGGAAAATCGTTGTCAAATTGCAAATTCCGTCAGAAAATATTTTAAGTATTTTTACTTTAGCAGGATCAGAAACTGCAATCGCTTCAATCCTGGCATTGACTTCTGTATATCTTTTTTGATCAAATTTGTCGCGTATTTCTACAATCAGAGCGTCTGGTGGTTCTACAATTATAGGTTAAGTGAAAATGTTTGCGATGAGATCCGGATGGTCTGTAAAGCTGATTACGAGATTTTACACCTATATCACATTTAATCCACTTTTGAGCAAATAAACCAGCATGTAATACAAGCAGATTCAATTTACGGTGTTTGTAATGGCAAGTTCTGCCACAGAGTTCAATTTTTTTTCCGAGACATAAACTGTGGCATTGATTGTATCATTATGCCTTTTAACTGTGTATACGTTGCAAATTATATTCTCTATTTGAACCAATCATCTACATTTTCGATTGATGGTATACGTAGTTCCAGGCGAATGTATAAATGATTGTAGAAATACTCTCAGTGGATAATATTTCATTGTGAGACCATTCTATGTAAAATACTTTTCTCCGGTATTAATAATTTTCAAACCCTAATGAGTGTGTTGTAAACAATTTTCCCAAGGTCGCATACATTGAGGATTACAAACAAATTAATAATTTTGTTTCAATAGAATTCTTTCAGTGCAGTGATTGGTAAAATCATTGCAACCTATTAAGAACAAAATATTGTACCAACTCGTAAATAACCGATGCTTGTGCAATGGCATCCGATGATGAAAAATGCCTTGCACTGCATGTTTATAGACTGCAAAGCTTTTGTGTCTTTACATTTTAATACTTTTACACAAAACTCATAAAATATGCTTATACTTTTCATCTTCTAAATAATTCACAATTCTCGCGAAAAGGAGTCATTGATGATTCCATATATTATTTGACACTTAATGCCTTTCTTCAATTCATTTATTTAGAGCATCCACCTCGGATGCCGGAGGTCGGGGGTTCGATCCCCGGTCGAGTCATACCAAAGACTTTAGAAAAATGGTACTTACAGCTGCCTCGCTTGGCGCTCAGCATTAAGAGGTTAGTGTTAGGACTGGTCGGCTTGTTGTCAGGATAATGTGACTATGTGGGACATCATGCCACATGTCTGCGGCATGATGCCCCAGTGCTAGACATCACTATAAACTGTCACACTGCAGATATCGTAGCGATATGACTAAAAAATTGTTAAAGCTACGTTAAAAATCTAAATCACACACACACACACACACACACTCAATTCATTTATCTTTGGTAATCATAATTACAGCTGCTATATTCGTTAATTATAACATTATCATCACTGTATTATTTATTTTGCTTCATTATCCGAACTGAGTGGTCTAGTCAACTCCACCGACTAAATTGATTCCGGAACAATATAAAATAATGGCTCATTTTTTTCCCATAACTTTGTCCAAGTTTAAGCCGTTGTACCTCAAAGATAGTCCCAAAATAGATTTATCAAGAGGCTCCGCATGACATTTATGCAACATCATTTAAGCCTCTTTGATAAATCTGCATGATGCATTTAAACAAAACAGGGATTTATTTTTTTTTCTCTACCGTTAGATACGATACGCACACTCCATTGCGTTGGTCATATAATCCCACAGTTGGATGTAATCCTTGATTCTTTCACAATATGATGTGCATCAATCTATAAATTTTATCGCTATTGATATAATATACGCAGTGATAAGTATCTAATATAATACATTCCCGCATCATCTCTACAAAATATATTACAACCAACACTGGCAAACAATTTCTGTAAAATATTTTGTATATTATAGCCATGATCACCAATAATATTTTCTCACGCAAAGAGAACCATCTTGGTGGATTATATTTTGCTAGCTATATAGTCTCACAAAGAGAAAAAGACCTCCGCATAATATATTTTTGGCGTATACGCAACCAATAATCATAATGGTATTCAGCTACAGCAGTGCATTGACTGAAATATTAACTTTACTTGTGGGCGCCCCAGGAGGGAGGCTAACAGTAGCTTTGCGTAAATCATGCACTTGCCTGTGATTTAAGGATAAAGTCATAGGGTATGACGAGTTTAACCTATATCAGTAATTGCTATTGAAGAGCCTTATAATTATATTACTGCAAAACATTTAAGATTCTATTTGACAAACTAGAACAAATACTGATTCTAATCAAAGGGAAGGCACATATGCAGTGTAGTGAAACTACATTGAAATACATTCGGATGTATGCGGTATTTATACCCTAGCCCTACAATATAATATTACGTCATTGTGAAGAGAATTGTATTATTATCCGTGTGTAATACAGCACAAATATGCAATTGCTTTCTTTACCTAAATAACTCAGTTGGCAATTAACACTACATTACTTAATCCCTCTAATCATCAATAAAATCCACTTTTGAATAATATTGTGTGATAATGACAATACATTTTCATAATGAATTTGTTTTTCTAATCTCACAGAATATTCAAATGAAATATTTCATTTCTTATTTTGACCATTCCTGTTAGCATTCTCAAAAATGTTAACTTACGTGTACGCTGGAATTCAATGTTATCACCACTTGTTTGTATGCTGTAATATTCTGAAATAATAATAATAATAATAATAATAATAATAATAATAATAATAATAATAATAATAATAATGATAATAATAATAATTGAAAGATGATACAATGAAAGAATCAGCATTAAACCGGATAGCACGATAGATTATGCAATGCAGCGTTAAAAAGCAATGCATAACATATTTAACTTGATAACACATACATTTGTGTACAGTGCAATATAATGATCTTGTACTTTAAGAAAGCACAGCTCACAACAATTTAAGAAAAAATAGACATACTCTATAGGCAGTAGTGTTCAATCGAAAAAGGCATGTGTTTACTTAGTATATGAAGTAGCTGTAGCAGAGACAATCCACGTGAATGATTAAATTTGACATCAATCTGAATTCATGTATACGTTTGCAAAGATTAAGAAAAACATGGCAAATTGTTGAAAATAAAGTTTCACGCTGTATTTGTGATCTTGTTGATAATGCATAAGTACAATTTATCAGGAACAAAACACGATATGAATGCTGTTTTTCGTCGTTAATGACTGATTAAGAACAGTACTTATGACAACTTTAACAACAATTCTGAAAGTACAGTTTCTTCAGAAATCAATTGTGGCAACAATGGAAAAAGAGAAAATAAAACTATTTATTGAAATAATTTTAAATTGACAGTCTACTACACATTTCATAAAGAGACGAAGAAGCCCATAAAATAGTCTTTGTGAGTCATGTTGATAACCAGTAGCAGGAAAAAAGTGTTGATATGCAATCATATGAAAAATTCAATGATAAATATAAATACATTTTGATGGTGATCTATGTATTTCTGAAATAGGCATGAGAAGAAGAATAAAACGATAAACTCAGGTGACATACGAAATAATTTATGGCAAGATCTTGAAAAAAAAGCTTTAAAAGAAATACAGTTCGATGAGGGAAAAGAACAATTGAAACAAGGAAAGTGATAGAGTTGGAATAAATGGAAGCTTCAAAATCGTTTGATCCTATTCATACACAAAGCATGTGTAAATTCGAAGCGCAGTCTAAAGGCTAGAATGTGAAGTATTTCAACGAAACGTCAGAATTAAAACGTCAAAGAAAATTTAATTGTGGTTAAAACAAACTCATTGCAGCTCAACATACCTGACTTCTGATGAAGAAATCAAATAGCAAAACAGATACAAATTATAGGTACGCCTATCTGGTTATCTGATGACAGATTCGTTTGGAACGGCTAAGTACAAACTCAGTGAATCAGTTAGAATCTCGAAATGAAAAACCAATTTTGAAAATGTTCAACTTTCTAACTTTTTAGCAGGATAATCTCTAAATAATGGCACGTAAGTTTAGGTGATCCTCTCTTTTACACATTGGGATATTTGAAGTGAAGGAATATTGGGGACACGTCTTATTCTCCAAATTTGTCATTGTATGCAGAACAAGTAGACAAGGTTTTGACGACCAATTGGAATAAACGATAAAACGTATTTCCATGTGAAATATAAAGCATGTGTTGAATATTTAATAATTGGGAACCTGAGATCGTTGTGCCCTTAAGAAAACTGGACGCAGCACATTCCATAGCTAGCACTATTTTAAAGCATGAAAACTTTAAGGATTTGGGAGATAACAAGTTTTCTGAGTGAGCCATATGTTCAGAGAAGTGTGTATTACAGCGTGACGGAGTTAAAACATGCCTGACGTGAAGCTGTGTTGATAAAAGTACATGGAAGCAAGAACGTACATTCTACTTTAGGAGACAATTAGATGACACACTAAAAAAAACTAATAATACAAATACAATGCATTATGTCCAAGCAAGCTAATTAAAGACATTATAACTTATATAAAAGGAGATACAAATCAAAGCAATGTCACATTGATTCAAGCTATAGCAAATAAAAGCTGAAAAAATCCAGATAGAATGCAAAAGACTACAGTGTTGTAAAGATTTAAATCTCTAACAATTTTTTGTCAACATACAGAATATGAACTACACAATAAACTGTGCACCTTTTACCATATACTGTTTAACTCATCCACTCAAATGGAATAACTTGTTATGGGAAAAATATTTATGTGCTATTGACGATTTACAGCTTTTTTGTACACCGTTCACGGTATGCGAATATATAAGGCTTGAATTCGCACTTTAGAAGAACACTACACATGAATTATAGTAGTTATTCAAACTTATAGAGCACTTGTAAATGCTGCAACGAACGTTGGGTTGTGCTAAAACATATGCATGTTGTGAATAAAATTGAACCGGTTAAAACATGTTACAAATTCAAACTAGAAAAACAGGCTGAGAAAATTGAAAGACGATATACAAATTACTTGAGATACTGAATGCTTGTAAATCAACGCGATTATAATGGCACAATTTTTGAGCACTTGAACATATCATAGAGACAGAGAGATAAGTAAATAATGAACTACATGTGATGGTGAAAAATGGTATAAGGAACCTATATATATTTACACAAATAAAGCCATTAGTTCACAACTTCGTTTCACATCCAAGTAATAGAAATTAGATACAGAGAATGATGCAAGGCTGCATATTTAGACACTATAAAAACGGAAATGGAGATTCAAGTCCAAACGTAAAAGTCCAGACCAAACGTAATAGACTCTGTTCCTAAAGCGTTGGACTTCCATTCAACAAAACAAAAATGAACATTAAAAGATACAAAAATAAAGCTTAAAGTGGCCGAATCATACTCTTGCCATGTGATTCATTTTAGTCGATAAAACTGATCAAATCTCCTGAGACATTGATCGAAAGAAACATGTAATGTAACGAAAAAGTTCTCTTTGAAACGCTACCTGTGGAAAAACAGCTTTCAGCTTTCTAGCTTACTGAGACTTTACTTTTTCTATTTATATTCTTACCAGGGTTTCTTTGTTATTTCCGATTTTGTTCTTGTTTGTTTGTCTGTCATATACAACATTTTTGTCTTTGTTATCACAAATATAATGTATGGTCTTCAACTGTAAACTCAGTTATCATCAAGAAATATTGTTGTTCATCTAGTTGTAAACCACCTAAGACGCGCCTTAGTAGCTGTTGATATCTGTGTTATCTCTACTGTAAAATTTAGTTTATCAAATGGTGTGTGCATATGTTCAGAATGTTTATCATTCGATATTTTAATCATTCAGTATAGTCATAATCATATCTAGTACATTCATTTAAAACAAAGTCTTCTGGAGTCTCAGCGTAATCTTCTGTTTCGTCGGATATTTAAGTACCTTAAGATCAACCTCAACAGAGTGAAACCCCAAGCACAGCACGTTATTACTGAAAAACAACCAGACTTCAGAGCAGGACGTAGTACTATATTACAGATTCTCAATCTCAAAATCCTTTGTGGAAAGTATCTGCAGCATCAACAGGATCTCTACCATGTCTTCATTGCCTTTACTGAAGGCTCTTGGCAGGGTATGGCATGCAGCCTTATGGACCATCTTGCGGATATGAAGACTAAACCCAAAACTAATCAGCACCATAGAAAACCTGTATGACAAGACGACTAGTACAGTTCTTGATAATGGCAGCTATGGCGATTGGTTTAGAACTACAGTTTGAGTAAAATAGGGGAGCCCTCTCTCACCACTCTCTTACCTGGAAAGGATCATGTCCCATGGCCTGAAAGACCATTAGAGCAGTGTCAGTATTGGAGGCAGCACAATCACCAACCTGCCTGATGATATCGATGGCTTAGTAGGAGATGAACAAGAACTGGAAAACTTAGTGAACCGTCTCCGCCAAGCATCGTTAAGGTATGGGAAGGAATTAAGAGTGAACGGATTTAAACTGGGCACAGTGATAAGCTTCAAGTATCTAGATGCTATAACCAAACCTGAGGTTCTTTGCAGGATTTCATAGATAACAAATGCACTGGCTTGGCAGAAGAGTATTTTGAAGAAGAGCGTCATTACCCTCTCGTCCATGATCAAGCTTATGCACCCTCTAGTCATGTCCATATTCCTGTCCATGTGAGACATGGACCCTGACAGCAGAACTAGAGAGGAGAATCTATGCCTTAGAGATAATTTGTTATCGACGGATCCTGAAAATCGCATTGCTTAGACCACGTCTATAATGAGGAGGTGCGCATTAGACTCTACGGTGCAATTATGAAAAAATACTTTAAAATATATCACCAGTAATGAAGTTAACAATCTTAAAGAATTGCTCTTTAATGTTTTCTTTCCTCGCAGACCTTTAAAAGTATTGTGAGCTGTTTCTAGTATCTCCAGTGAAAGTACTTTCGTTGTTGTTCTGAATATGAATGTTCAAAGTATGCACACTTTATGGCATTGCTGCTAAGATCAGGTATATATTTATTTTCTTTTAATCTTTTAGCATGACTTGACATTCATCTCTATTTTAATGGAGTCTGAATTCAAATTATGTTTTAGCGCTCAAAACAACATTGAAAGATGACTTACAACTAACAATGTTTACATGGTGAAACCATGTAAAGCTTAGCTATAAATATACTTGCAAATCGTTAGATGTTAAACATGATTAAAATCAGAATGAAAACAGGATAAACCAATCACCATAGAAAGTGACTACGCAAACACCAAATCCTCGCGCTGTTCACCTTCGACAAGGCGGAGTTTAAAGGAGTTTTCTCTGAGGAAGGATAATTTTATCTGAAGCGCATCGGTTTTGGAACTGTTAAGTTTTTCTGCCATTGGAAAATATAAGAAGTGTCACTTTACGGTTTGAGGGCTCGTCTTTGATTTTCCCTGCATACGTAATGATTTTTTGCAACAAGTGTTTATTTTATCAATGTAAGTTATTCAAAGGACGTAATGCACTACTACAGGAGTGCTTACCAATGTCACTGACAAAACATGTCTCATCATAACTTTCGTTTCCAATGAACCAATTCAGAAAGTACTCAAATAGTTTAGTGCATTATCTATTGTTAAAACTGAACAAGACCATGTGTCAGGTTAACCTAATAGCATATTTAAACAGCAGTGGAGCATGCAGCATTTATAAGGTGACTGTGAATGCCTGTGCGTCAGTGTTTATCTATACCCAGATTTTAGTTTTTCAAACATTAGCATACCTGAAAGAAACTGATTCCAAAATCTTCATCAAAGAATATACATGGAAGTAAAGAAAAAGGAACTGAAAGTATAGTATGGCCAAAATCACCGTCAGACACAGCAAATTCTGCCCCGCCAACACCCACACAGAATGAGGTTAGTCAATTCTTGATAAAGGAGCAAAATACTACAGGAATGGAGATGAAATATAAAAATTGGATGATGTCTCCAAGATTCTTGAAAAAAGTGTTATCAAAAGAAAATATAGATCAAAAGCTAGATGAATTGTCACTCAAGTTGGACTGAACGATTATCTTGAAATTACGTGGAATACGTTCTTCTAATGCTTCACTAAAGTAGATATCAGACGACTTTAATCAGTATACATAGAATGAAACTATTAAGCTGTACGCGATAGATGACTTGAACATGGATAAACTCCCCACTATAAAAAGAAGAATGTCATATCTACCTGCAAAAATGTACTAAACATCAAGATTGAACCACATTATATTAGTAGAGCACTCCGCCTTGGTAGATCTGATGAGAATCTAAATTCATAGAAATTTGCTGATTTGGGAGGCCTATGACCAAGCTGAAGATACTATAGAAAAGGAGAATATTGAAGGGATGCCGCTTAGAGGGGACACTACCAAAGGAAATTTTGGAATTCTTGGAAAACACCGGAAATCAAAACTGGATGAAAATACATGGGTATACGATAGCAATGTGTCCGCCAAATTGCAGAATGATAGATAGTTACGAGCACCCACTGCCACTAAATTAGGCAATGTGGGGGAAAGAAGTCACTGCCACTAAATTAGGCAATGTGTCGGGGGAAAAAGTCACTGCCACTAAATTAGGCAATATTGGGTAAAGAAGTCCCTGCCATTAAATTAGGCAATCTGATTGGAAGAAGTCACTGCCACTAAAATTAGGCAACATGGGGAACAGAAGTCACTGCCACTAAATTAGGCAATGTGGGGGAACGAAATCACTGATATTATTTCCGAAAAGATACTGTACAATTATAGTTAATATGAAAAGCTGATAACACTGTAATGAGGCAATAAATATGCATATTGTGCTTCAGGAAGAGGTACGGGAGATAACTGTATATTGAATTTAGGTATGATAGCCAAGTGATACATTGACTTGTAAGTACATGTAGTGAGAATGCAACTGGCTAATGTTGCTTAATAAGTTGGACGAATGGGGTCAGGTATCCGTATGAAGAATTTAACTGTATCAGACAGTTGTAAGGCATATCACAGTCACTTGTTTTAAATGTTCAAATACAGCGACAGCAACTAAACAGACATGTTTGTTCCTTTTTCAAGTACATGAAATAAGCAAATAACTGTATAATGGTATAAATGTATGATCCGCTTTCTAAAAGCATTCATGTGTACATGGATATCTGAACACAGGTGACAGGCGTATGCTAAAAGTGATCAGAATGATATTGTGTTTGCTTGGTTATTTTTTCATTGAGTTGGTTTAGAAATTTGGATTATTATGCACAGAGAGAGAGAGAGAGAGAGAGAGAGAGAGAGAGAGAGAGAGAGAGAGAGAGAGAGAGAGAGAGAGAGAATTATGTATCTCGTTTATCTAAACTCTTAATTTTCAGTATTGTTAGCAAGTAACTAGTTCTAAAGTGGTTCCAATTTGCAGCATCGTATTTTCTTTATGTTTATCTTTTCTGTATTTGTTAAGGTTACTTACGCAAATACAGTTCAGTACCTTCTAAATTCTGTTTTGAAAAGCCTGTTATATTATATTTTGTTAAAGGAAAGATTTGTCCGGATAGTAATCAAATGAATTTGTGAATATGACGAATATACAATGAATAAAACAAAGTTTTACAGGTACATTAAATTTTAACGTTTAAAATAGTAGTTATATAAGATAAATAAGGCATAAATGTTATAAATGCACTAAAGTAAGTACATGTAAGTGGAAGTATCCTGATATATTAACATGTTTCTCCTGGCAGATGAAATATGTTGCAACAATATTAATAATAGAAAGCAGTTCTTGGTGAGAGAGATTTAGGAAAATCGACTGAATTTATTTTATTGTAAGTGATACAAACAAATTCGTTGTGATTCACTTTCCAACTTCAGCGCATACTCTGACCTTGACTATGAGTTCTGGTTTGCTTCGAGTCTCTTTTTATGCATATACATATTATATCTCCCTTCTTTTGTTTAAACATTTTAAAATCTTTTTCTTATTCAATGCATCCTTCACATATGTAGTTCTTGATCGGAATATTTACATTTTATTTTGTTCAGGTACGTTTTCAAGTATAGTACCGTTCTTTATAATCCTATTTGAAATGGTTAGTAGGCAAAAAACGAAAAGACGTCTCGTTTCAGTTTTTAATGAACACATTATTTCCTAAATATTGCTTACAAGAAACTAATTTTACAGAAGCGATATATTAAAATCGAGTAGGGTGTAAATATCATCTGATTTCTGGTACAAGATGATCTCGTGGCGTGCCAATACTTATAGGATATAATATAGATTTTAAAGTTTGAAGAAGCTTTAAGGATAGCAATGGAAATATTATCGTCTTGATATGAAAGCTGAGAAGTAACAAATGATGCCTGTCATTATGTATTGCCCACATGAAGATTCTCCTATGCATTTTGATAAAATTGAATCAGATATCAAAGAGTATGAAAATCCAATCCCTGTTGTCTGTGCAGACAAAAAATTAGTTCATGTCCATTATTTATATCCATGACCTGCAAACAATTACTGATCAGTTCATAATTTAGAATGCGGAGAAAACGTTATGTATTACATTATTTAGTAGACAAGGTAATGATGCAAGTAAGAAACATACAACCAAAACAACGCTAGATGTTACGCTTCGAGGAATTGAAGTTCGCGAAATTAACTGAAGATGAACGTTAAACAAAAGTGTTGAAATAACTCTAGGAGAAACTTTAAATGCTTAATAAATAATGGCTAACAGTTAAAGTTTAGAATGTGATGGACTCACTATTCAGTTACGTAAAGCCCTTTGAAAGAATTGAATACTATTTTTGATCAAATTAATAAATCAAGGATTCAAAAAGGCACTTTATCTGTAACACAGAGGAAAGGAAATACTGCATTACTGCCAAAGGGAAAATACTAGAAGATTTTCCAACATTCGAGACCTATTACTTTGAAAAATAGTTCTGTCAAATAGTCTCCTCAGTAATAGTTCCTTGTGCAAGATAAACATATTTGGCAAACTTAATACATGAAAATTAAAAGGCTTTTAAAACGGTATATCTATGGGGTGGTGGGGTGGGGCTTGATAGACATATTATATTATGTACATGGCACAAAATAGACAGCAGAATAGTATTTTTTCCATGTTCATTTTCCAAAGGATTTTGACCTGCTCTTAGACATTTATACAGGGTTTGCTTTATATGCTTTAACTTTTGGTGAAGAAATGAAATATTGCATATATATATATATATATATAT
>JAECUM010035770.1:5000-21152 GCA_016617855.1 Megalonaias nervosa
TATTTATACCGTAAGTGACAACTATCTGGTGGGTATAACGAGCCACACTCCACGCATCTCTGTTGGACAACACACAGAAATAAGGCATAGAGACACGAAACATTTTAATAAAAAGGAATTTCTTTTTTTCCTTTCTCAAATGCCTTTCAATGAGATTTAAATATTTTTGACATTAACACTGCTCTTGATATGTGGTTTGGACATTTTAAATAACTTCTACATAAACACACTCCAACAAAAATAAAATGCGCCAAACATCAATATCAACCTAAATGGATAGCTGCTAAAATAAAGGAATCTAGACATAGAACGGATAATAAGTTTCATAAAAAAAAAGAAAGACCGGGAAAGTTATAGAAAATGGTGAAATAAAATAAACTTTTTAATAACTGAATCTAAGAAATAACACTATGCAACTTGTATTAAAGAAAACAAACATTATAGCTCCTTGTGGCAGTACCTGAATGAACTCAATTCATCAAAAAGCACTCCATTCCAACTCAGCTGTCATAATGACAGCATTGTTTATTCAGTGCAGGATATAGCTGACATGTTTAACCAGTTCTTTATCTATGCAGAAAAGTATGTTTTGAAAGTGAACAAAATGGTAGTAACTCTGACTTAAACCAATCGTAACTTTTGTAAAGGCTAGAGTTCCTGATGATCGACAGTTTCCTCTAGATATTGTGAGTGAAAGTGACATTCTCTAAGCTCTTAGCGAAATTAACACAAAAACGTAGTGTGCTACTGATGAGGTGAGACCAAAAGTCATACAGTTATCAGTACCAGTTATAGCACGATCTGTTACCTACTTGCTTAAACTCAGCATTAATTCAGGCGTCTTCCCACATAAACTAAAACGTGCAACAATTAATTATATTTTAAACAATGACGTAGATGTGATCTTGGAAATTATAGGCCCATTCCTATGCTACCAGCTTTATCAAATATTTTTGAAACATGTAGCAAAACAGGCTTATAATTAATAATGGTAACCTAACAAGCATAATATTTCTAGATTTTTAAGAAAGCCTTTCATCTTGTTGCAGATGACGTTCTTCTAGGTAAGCTACATTGTTATAGATTTCATGACCATATAAGAAATTGGTTTAATTCATATTTGTGTGATAGGAATCAACAGGTCTCTATGGGAAATATCCCTGTTACATAAAGCATGGTGTTACACAGGGCTCAGTACTAGGCCCCCTTCCTTTTTTGTATGTATCAATGACGATCCAGTCTGTATTCAACAAACAAATACTGACATGTCTGCAGATGATGCAATGTCTATAACCTGGAATGCAAACTAAGTTCAGGCAGTGTCAAAACGAAATAAGATTGTAATAATTGAATTTAAGACAAAATTTCAGCTTATGAGAGCATCTTAAAATACTTGCAAAGTTAAAGAAGAAAGACATAACACGGTACATCAATAATAAGACAACTGAAAATGTAAAATATGAGAAGCTATTAGGAGTAATTTTTGACTGAAGTCTTAATTGGGAAAAACTAGTAAACGAGGTCTAAAATTACTTTGCTTAGTAAAATAAAAAGGTATGTGACAAAGTACTCCAGAATTCTTTTACATTATGCTTATATACTTCAAACGATTGGCTACTATTCAACAATATGGGGAAGTTGTACTAGTTCCCAACTAGACTGAATTCAAAAGCTTCAAACACGAGCAGCTCGGCTTATTCTTGATGTCGTCATTAATGCATCATCATAAGACATGTTCACATAATTAAAATGGTTACAATAGAGAGAATAAATTATCTGAATGCAGTTCTGGTTTAAAATGTATCAAAAGAGATGTTTCAGAGTACATGACAACGTTACAAAACATCTTCTTCCTATAATCTAAGATCAAATTTTAACACAATTTAGAAGTACCAAAACTTTCGATTGAACAATTAAACGAAAGTCTGCGGTATTCAGGGGCAAAAATATGGAATTCAGTTCCTGCTTACATTCGATCTGCTGATTCATTTAAATTCTATAAAATGTGCATGCTGTATTTAAAACCTACATCATAACGAACAAAGTTGAAAATACAAATTCAGTTTTGAGTTCTGGATCATTACAGTGTTACTCTTTAAATTTCTCACTTGCTTGTTTTCCATCTTTTATATTAACATATTTATAAAAGTATGTAACAACTAAATTCAGTGAATGAACATCGCTACTTTTGTAACTTGTTTTGCTTTATAAAAAAGTATAATACTGCCGTCAACTTTACTTCATGCCACATTTTTGCAGAAGAGCCTAAAGTTTTATCTAAGCAGAAGTGTATATTAACTGAAATGTATACATGATGATCGTGCTGAATGTCATTTTTGAAAAGTAGTTATTGGAAAGACGAAACAAACATTTCATATGCAGTTAAATGCTCCTACTTTCATGATGTATTGTAGTATGTATTTGTAAATATGCTTACTTGTAAAGAGTTATTTTAATGAGAGGGAAACATTTGGAAGTAGACATGTGCACATATACTTTTTTTTTCTTTTAGAGGGCCTCAAAGGAGATTAGTTTTATTTAACTAATGGAGTTACCCTCTTTAAATGTAGACATTATTATTATTATTATTATTATTATTATTATTATTATTATTATTATTATTATTATTGTGCTTTTTGTAAAATTATCATTGTAAACCAACGCTCTTGCAAACAAAAATGGATATTAGGATCAAATGCCAAAAAAGACTCCATGAAATAAATAAAGAGTCAAGAGTTCCTGTTTGGCCTGATAGAAAAAGTATAAAAATTAATTATAAAAATATACATTATATAAAATTGTACTGAAACATTCAAAAATCTGTTCACTAAATACGGCAAGCACATGACAATTATTTAGGAGATAGAAGCCTGAAGAAAATGTAACTTAAACTATCAGTATAATTAGAGTTTTCATTTATGTTTTACATATTATTCTTTAGATTTGTTACAGATTTCCGCCGATGTTTGAGTGATTGCCTTAGATAACCGTTATTCCTCTAATTTTATGTAATCGAGTGAATAGACAACTGCGTACGTTTGCACACCAATATTTTAATGATTGATGTAAATTATTTCAATCGAATTTTGGTAAAATGCAATATGCACCGTAGTATAAACCTTTGGCCATTAAGCCAAGATTCTTTCCGCAAAATTTGTTCAAATTCTGTGGAGTAGTTTTTGAGAAGACATTTAAAGATTTGTTTACTTTTAGTAATGATGGTATTTGATCACAAATTGGCATAATTGTTCTACATATCTTGAGAGCCTTTCGGTCAAATGTGGTCAAATTATGTTTAATCGGTTTTGAGTCAAGGTCATTTCAAGTTTTTTTTCTTCTCTTTCTTGGTAATAATGGCCTTACTTAATGGCAGGTTGGCATTTTTTGCATAAATGTGAAAGGCCTTAGTGACAATATGCTTTCTGTCAGTACTGGTTACATTTTTGTTGTGTGCTATTTAGAAAAGTCGTTTCAAGTTTTGTCTCTTTTTCATAAGGCCTAAATGCCAAAATGCTTTCTGACAAGTTTGATTGCAATTGTTTCAGTAGTTGTTTAGAAGCTGACAATAGCAAATATATTGCTGGATGCACGATGGACTCATGGCCATACCATAAGTTTACTTTGCCTTACTGCCAGTTGAACTAAAATTGCTACATGCAAGCTAATTACTTCAAATTATTTTTTTAAAACTGTACACAATATTTCTGGTGGCGATTCAATAATTTGATACTCAACAATTAATGCAAATAATGCTTGGTGACATCGACTTCGTATCTACTAGGAAGATACCTTACTATGAAGTACAACAATCATCGCAACCACTTATAATAACATGAAATACCGAGCTTTTCATAAATCGAAAGCGCATAAAAAAAGAAAAATTTATGTATAACAAAATTAAGGATTCATAAATCACATTATTTTTCAAGTGATTTATTTATTTGATTTTACGAACCAAAACAAAGCTCAAACTTACTAACACAACCATATACTAGTCCAATATAAATGGAAGTAAGTCTATTCAGGTGAATGTACTGTTACACGTATAACAAATTCATTATCAATTATTACATAATCCACCTCAACAAAGCTTAACGTAGTATCGAATAACAATTGTAAATATTAATTATCATGCAGAAAAATATTTGAACTAAAATGTCCTCTATAAAGAATTGTTCACTCTCGTCTTGGGACATTAATGACAATAAAAAACAATCTTTTATATGATACCAAATTGGAGATGCCATAAAGAGTTGATGAAACCTCGAGATTTTGTTTCTTTTTCTTCAATAATTATTCTTAAAATCTACTTCAGAAACTTATCACTGCCCGTCCCTAGGAGCCAGATGTTATTGGATGAAAGTCATATATATATATATATATATATATATATATATATATATATATATATATATATATATATATATATATATATATATATATATATATATTTCATATACAGTTATGCCATGTACTTCACAATGACTCCATCATGTGATGGTAGATGCATTATTCTAAAGGTTTTATATATACGTTTCAGTAAACTCTCAATTATACACAATGATCTGATTAAAGATGCACACTGTTAAGTTACATACATGTAATTTACCTCTAAAGAATACGCATCGATCTCATAGAGGATAAATGCTTGTTAACGTTTCACATATACATATTAGCTAACTCTCAATTATATTCAATAATGTGATGGAGGATGCATGATTATCAAGGTTTTGCTTGTACGGATCAGTTACACTCAAGTTTACTCAGTTATGTGATAAATAATGCATAACTGTCAAGGCTTAATATATGCGTGTCAGTTACCTCTCAGGTATATTCAATCAGATATGACTTTATTAATTTTAACAAAATCGGCATGAAATCTTCCCATTCAGCAAATTTGTTTAAGGGCTGGAGGATTATTTCATCCATAGTTTATTTCCCACGCAAATATAAACAAAAATATCCCTCATGATTTCCTTGTCATCGCGATTTGTGATGCATGAGAGAATGCAGGCCATGTTGTAAATCATTTTCATTTGGAAAGATGCTATTACTAGTCTTAAACTTCATACAACAAACAAAAATGGATCCTTCATGCAAGAAGACTCTCTTTACATGTACCAATTGTTTTGCAGAAACGCAGTCTCACATATGTGTTGTTTCATGATCACTTAGCATTCTGCTTACGTAGAAGAGACAGGAAATCCTAGTGTATACCTGAAAGCATCTAGTAATATTTAACCAAAGTTTTTGTTGGCAACTCATGTAACAGATAGGGTTAGAAATGACTTCAAGAATGTTCCATTCATAACCTTAACACCGTTAATGCCACCATTGTAGTCATTCAGAGATGGTACAAAAAATGCAATATATCCACTTGAAAAATTGCAGGAACTCACTAAACCTCACTAAACCTCGTTCATACAAGCCAACAGTTGTGATAAAAATGTTCCCATCAAACTTCAGCAATACAGGGAAGTAAATCTTTTCAAAAATGACCCACTCTTAAAAAGAATTGATAAAGTGGGATGGCAGAGGAGGTGTGATGCATAGATTCGTCTTAAATCTTAGTCTAAGATGTTCAGTGTTTCTGAATACCGTTAAAAGGGAAACATTCACCGAGAACAAATGCAAAATTTATTCTTTCATCCGCTAACATAATTGTTTCCTGGCAGATGGCAACTTTATATTTTATGACAATACTGGTCTTCCATTTAAATACGTTTTTCTCTTAACTAAAAGTATTTAGCTACACACCTTGGTCCCTGACAGCCGCCGTTTATAAATTTATGGCTATACCTGTCTTTGGTAAACCTTGTTAAGCAATATGTTATTTATAAAACTGATTTCACGTAAAATTATCTCTTAATAACACCCCCTCCACTTTTACACAGAAACATCCCCTATCACACACACACACACACACACACACACACACACACACACACAGAGGTATTACTAATAAATTAATAATTGCCCTTGGATACACTAACTGATAATAATTATCAGTTGCATTTAGCTGTAATTATGATAAATAAATGTCTTAGAATATGGAGAATTATTTTTTGTTTAACATCAAATTAATTAAAATCTAATTAATATATCTTATTTGGAGCCAAACTAAAAAAACAGTTTCTGAATTAGCTTAACACGTATGCTACATATTTCTAGTAAGGCCTTAGCAACTTAATACTCCAGATGGCACATAAAATCAAATCTCATGCATCGGAAATTAAATGTCCACATATTTACAATAATTTTCAGTCAAGTTCTCTCCAAATATGCAATATAATTAGATATTCCAACCCTTCACATGGTACGTAGTGTTTATATTTTTTGTACAATTTTTCTGAATCTCTCTCTCTCTCTCTCTCTCTCTCTCTCTCTCTCTCTCTCTCTCTCTCTCTCTCTCATACATACACACCAAATATTATGTAGTTTTCCTACCATACTGAGATCTACTGTCAGCTTGAATTAGATTTCATCAAGTATTTTTTACAGATGAAAGATGAACTCAGCGGGATCTTTATATCCTTGTTTTAGTGAAGTGAACATGCCTATATGTTTAAATAGATTGGGCTCAAGCAAATAACCAGGAATATTGTTTGACTGAATAAACTTGTTTATGAGAATATCTTTATGCACGTTATTATCTTGAAAGGCAGTTAGGTATCCAGTTAGCCTAGGAATTATAGAAGTGGGATACAAAACAGCTTGAGTACAACATCCTGGTGTGTCACGGAATATAAAAAGCTGTGGAGAAACCCTTCGCAATTCATTTATGTTTTGTCGACCCAAAATAGAGGCGATTATAATCATCAAAATGAAGCCACTAGCAAAATAGAATAATAACAGAGAATATCTGAGTCTTTCTTTGCTCAATAAAATCTGGAAAATTATTAGAATTGGACTGCCTACAGCACCCACACTAAGAAGCTCCACAATTCGATCAAACTCAAAGGCATAACCCTGCCAGCGTTCTGGGTAGAAAAGCTTAATGAATGCAAGCTTTCTAGATCCACTTTCATCCACAAAATGGCTAGAATGTAAAATATTTCGATCTATGTTAAATCTCAGAACATTAAACAAATCATTATGAGGTATCACATCATCTTCTAACATTAAAACAAATTTTGAATCAAAAGCATAAGTGACATTCAAACAGAAAGCATAATCAACACTTTCCTTGATGTAGACGCTATAAGGGATTGTAGAATCTCTGGATCCAAATGCATATAGATGAGAAATATTGATATGAGCTGGAAGATTGGATGATCCAAAGCGTTCCACATGTGGAATATAGTCCTTGAGGAAAGTAGCATCAATATTGTTACGTGGATGTTTGTCTACAGAACAGATAACCAAGAATTTTCTCCTAAAGAACATATCTCGTTTAATTAACTCATCCATTCTTGCTGCTGCCTGCACAGCATAGCCAGGTTGAATCGCACCAAGCTGTATGCTTGATCTGTCATTGGTCACAATACAAATTACAAGGTCAAGTTGATGATTCTGAACCGAGGAATTGTACAACTGAAGAGATGCTGTGCCATCTAACCTTTCAAAATACTTTTTCGCTGATTGAAGCCTCTGTTCGTTCAGATTGCTTGCTATCTGTATGAGAGTTTTGGACTTGTGAACTTTGTTATACAGCAATGAATAAGGAAGATTGTATGTAGCATAAGGAAGGAGAGCAAATAAGATGATAACTGTAAGAAGCAAAATCTTCCACAAATGAGGGTTCCAACAGGAGACTGTCCGCAATAAGGATCGAAACATATTGAAGAAAGTTTATAATAGTGAGCTGAGGCAGAAACCAAATAAAATGAACATGATTGGTTGATATTTTGTTGATCCTGGGATGATTTCTATGACCCTCCAATATAGTGGTCTACGTTGGTCCATCCATTCCTCTCGGTAATGTTTCTGTAGTGATTACAGGATATCAGAATTCCAATGTTAAAATAATGATCACACTAAAACACTGATCATGCCAAAATCTAATGTAAAGTGAGTAAGGAACAGAAATTTGATAGCAATAAGGTTCTGATCCAAACAGATATGTAGTAACTGAAAGATGCGATATTTCCCAATTACCCTGTCTGTTTTCCACTATTTGTCATCATGTGCTAGCTGCCGAGTGCATGTACATGTACATGTAGAGATTACCAGACTTTGCATTTATCATATGTTACACAATCCAGTTAGTTCTGACCTTCCCATCTCCGTTCCTGAAAAGAAAAATCTGACATGAGAAGAATACTTATATACAAAGTTAAAAAAACGAACAAACATACAGGATTTGACAATGTTTATTTTTACTTTTCAACTACATACACAAACAGTAGTGAAAGCTAACATGAAGCTTTCGTCCTCACGCTAAGGACTTCATCGACAGACTGATTTAATCTCTACTGACTCTTAACATCGCTCGTTAGAATGGTGAGCGATGTTAACAGATTGTCCCAGATATGCGGCAGGTTGTAACGGCCCCCGTCCCTGTTCAGCGTCGGTTTGTGCTCACAGCTGTAGATCGATTCCTTAATGCCCCGCTCCAACCAGGCATATCTGGGACAATCTGTTAACATCGCTCACCATTCCATCGAGCGATTTTAACAGTCAGTAGAGATTAAATCAGTCTGCTAATGGAGTCCTTAGCGTGAAGACGAAAGCTTTAGGTTAGCTTCTCTATTGTTTGTGTATATAGCTGAAAAGTTAAGAAAACAGTCTCAAATATGAATATTACTACACAGTTAAGCTTACACCAAAGTAAACAAACATGATGTTGAACAGTTATGAACTTCTTGTTTGCAAAGTGTCCATTCCCTAAGATCATTGCCAAGTTTCAATGTCGTCTTTTCATTATTGTTTGCCTTCAATAAGTAAATCTTGGTGCTTGAACACAATGCTGTGAAAATATGATCTTAACTTAGGTTGATGTTTTGTTCCGTCATAAAGAAACCTATACTGCGAGTAGTTACTGCAAAGAAAAGGGAACACTACTGGTATCAATAAGGCGTAAGTACAGTTTTAAGATTTAAAATCTCTGTTTTATTAAAGAAGCAAGTGTGCGTTTAATAAAAACGTAGTACAAATATTAATCTTGAGTCAACATTCCAATAATTTCTCAGAAAGCCTTTGATATTCAAAGCATTTGCTATTTTCTTATGTATTAAAGCTTTTTTTTAAGAAACATTTTACAAAACATTTAAAGATTCTTTTAAGTATTGCATTAGGGACAAGTAACTGTTTTGCACTAGGGCTAAGATTTGTATGAAACGGACCCCTGATTTGTAAGTTTAGAGTCCTCACGATTATATATGCAGTACTGATTTGAAGAAGGGACGTTCTCCAATCCAATTCATATCTTGATATGATTAATTTATTGTGATTTTATTCATTTCATTTATAAATAATATCGAACTTAATATTGTTAAAACTTAAACGTACCCGATATTTAGGATGTTTAGTTATGATCAGACCTCGAAGTGCACCTTCTTCTTTCAAACCTACACTTCTCGCACGTGAAAGATTACAAGTGATTCTTAATGTACATTATTGATATCTCAAGTAATATAGATAACTCTGAAGTCAATTGTTGATAGATTTATGAACTGTCGCATTCCTTTTTGTCGCATAGCAAGTATGATAACCTTGGCTTGAAAAAACTACATGTACTGGGATGCTAGTACAGGTTTCATTTTATTTCATCGATCAGACTTAGAGTCCTTTGTAATACATCTAAACTTATTCAAAAAAATCACTTAAATATTGCCCACCACCATCCACCACCCGGAAAGAAGTATCTATTGTAACAAGTAGAACAAAATTTTCACCCTTTCCCTCTCATACATATATACCAGTCAATGACCTTGTAGCACAAATATTAATATTTGTCCTGTGTAAGAAAGAAAAACTAGCTACACCCTGGTACCACTAACAAGTTATATCTCGTTTGCGCGAAGCCTCGGGGACGTGCAAATTTAAAAAAGATATTACTTAGACATAGACGCAGGAATCTCATTAAAAGAAACCACTTTAAACGGAAGAAAAGGCGCCAGGAATAAACAATCGGGGCTTATTGGCTATGGATTATTTTTGAGACGTAGGAGAATTACATCGCAATTTTCCTGTAATATGTCCATAAACTCAGCAATTGGATGGTCTACCCAGATACATAAGCACATTATGAAGTTATCGACTTCGGCTTCTCTTACTTCTTAATGTCTTTTAATCTACCTGTCTACATTTGTCGGGGGCGGCGGTGGCGCTTTAATTTAGGTCTAGCCTCTGCATAGGAAGGTAATGAGTTCAAGTTCCAGTAGAACCGAAACTTGTCACAGATTTTCAAAGCCCCAGTTTCATGAACACCAATCATTTATCATCATCACCGCTGTAAATGACCGAAGTACTGTCGAGTAACCGTAAAACCCAAATCTACCCATACACCTTAGTTGTTTTCGTTTACGTCTAGAGAATTTAAACTATAGTCCTAATGAAGATATGTTATGGTGTGAAGATTGGCAAATCAGAGGTTTTAATATTATACATCTTACCACAGTCCAAACGTTTTAGTCTTTGTTTTTTGTATGTAGCTGTAGACAACTCAGAGTATTCGGTGTTCAAAGTCTGCTGGACAGCAATACTATTTCATGCAGTCACACAAAGCATCGTTTTCCCCATTCCAGGAACACATATTTATCTCTATATTTTTGTCTCAAAAACCAGAATTAAACGTATTCAGTGGATGCATTGTATGTAAAGCAGAGATGAAAAATATGTTACAAGTAAATACATAGAACCCTTCACCATCACAATTACAGTACAATCAATGAAAGCGAAGATTAATCAAAAATATAAAAGGATTTTGATCATTAGGATGTTCGTTACAAGACTTTACATTCCAATCAATAATAAGGATTACATCTTCTAGTGCAGCGATCAGCTTAGAATTATTTTTTTATAAGTAAGAAAAGATTAAATGTTAATGTAATGCATGTCCTAAACTTTCAGATTTTTTTAAATCTCAAAGTCTAGTTGTTGAAAACGTTGGAGCAAACCATCTTTTGTTTTAGTAATAAATTATTGACGTTCCATACTTATAGGTTACTGCATTTGTATCGAAAAATATGAAGAAGTTTTTCTGAACAATACTGCATGACTTTAGGAGTGAAGCATTAATCAGAACAAACGAATTCCTATTTTGACTACAAATTTGGTAGCTTTTCTATTATAAGAACAATTTGCTCATCTACTTAAGACTGAATAGTAAACAGAACACATTACAAGAAACAAAATACTTAAATGTATGCTGGATTCCAAAGTAAATAGCTAACCATAGGTTCATCAATGCACAGCCAGAATATTAAGGCACACAGCACCTTTTAGCGACCTTTGAACGCGCGCTCAGTCCTCGTTTACAAAATTAATTTTCGTTTGGTATACTTAAATTTAGAGTTATATTGTAACTGAATGCATTGACAAAGCTTTTCCAGTTGGTTCTGAATGGATGGATTTTGTTTTTCTCTTTATCCAACACAATTTCGATTTTCTGTTTGTGATGAACTGGATTTATAAGCTGGGTCGATTCCGTACCTTGTACATGTGAATAGAGCAGTGGAGGATTGGCCTTGATTCAACTGCATCTGTGTTTTGTTCTGTCATTGATTGTTTGAAATCATAATGTGGAAAAAATATAAATTCCTTTACTTTAAAGTCTCAAAAGGCTCAGGATTAAATATTGTTTGCTGTGGAATAATACGTTCATTTCGTTTTGAGTGCAGACAAGAGAATGTGATTTCTGTTGATAATTTAGTCGAAATTACAGTACAATTTTTGGAACTCATGTAATTCGGATTTTAAGAAATAACTCAAAAAAGACCTTTGTGAGGAAATTCAAAATGCAATGACTTGAGTATATTTATTGCCATTGTTATATTTATTGTCTGTAAGGGTGCAAATTTCTGTCGATCTATAAAGAGCACATTAATTTGGGCAGGTGAACGATTAATTAGATTTATGGGGACCGGTGCATGTTAAATCGCCATACTGCAAGAATTTTTAATGGCTGTGTCGTTAGAGGTAGTGATTCTTAATTAAGCATTCGTTTATTTAACAGTCAGACAGACTGGAAGGAAAGGGTTAACTTCGATCTTTGTATAGAAAATGTTAGATTAGAAATTTTCCAGAATCAGTTATTTGGAAATCTAGAGTTCAGGCGGACCGCAATTTTGGCGCCTAGTTATAAAATGCGGGATATATATTTAATCCGGATTGGTTACGCTAGGTGAGGGGCGTGGTTCCCACACGAAATTTCTTGGTTTTAATATGTCCCATCGCAAAATTCAGTCAGTCTGCGTTTTTCTGCAAGAGAAAACAAATGTAGGAGACTCCGAGTTTGAATTTAGAAGAAATTCACTCTTAAAACAATTATCCAAGGGACCGGATGTCTGGAAAGTCGACGGACACAATTCTGGCGGTAGAAGCGAGCAAAACTTGAAAGCACAATTTATTTGCGCCAGTCTCATGTAATCCGTTGATACCAATATAACGATTTGCTTGATTTATTTGCTTATTTTTGCATGAATTTATTTGTTTAAATTCGTAGATCAATTTTCTTGATATGAGTACAACTGTGTTGAGTTCATCTATCTGAATCCGTACAATGATCTTCTTTATATAAGTTTGACGAATTGTTTGAATGTGTCGTCTTGATTGTTATAGGAAAATAGGTATTCTAAGAATGTCATGCCTTACCTTAGTTGATGTGAGTTACGAGAATCCGTGTGATTTCTCCGACCTTAGATGATTTCACGTATGATAACGACTTGAGTGCGTATTGACTGAAATTAATGTTGTTAAACCATGAAGTGAGATTTTATATATGCTAAAGGCTTGAATGTATGTATTCGCTAGAAATAACGTACTTAAGCCATGTAATGAATATCATTCATTCATTTGTGTAATTGAGACGAGAACGGAACTGTTATGTCTCGTGTGATGATAATGTGAGTCAGGTTGAAATAGCCTTTAGGAAGTACATTAATCTTATGAAACTAAGTTTGTTTCTGGTCTGCCATGTTTGGCTTGACCAGATAACCTTTGGAATCTGTTTGAATTCCGATAGGACGATATCTGACATAACGAGAGGGGAGTAATGATCTATTCCCAGTAGGATATCTGACAGGAAATTTAGGTTGCTTCTCTGTTTATTTTAGAAGGGGAAATAGCTCCAATGACGTATCCACGTACCTACTTATCCAAGTACCTACGTATCACGTACTTACGTATCCACCTACCCACACAAAGTTCGAGGGCCGAAAGAGGCGAGACAATAGAGAGTTTGGAGAAGAGAAAAGTGGAAAGGACCAAGAAGAACAGCCACAGTGAAGTTGGAATGAACCAGAAATATGCAGGTTATGAAGTTGTACAAGGCAATGACTCCGATTGTTCACTCGATTCTATGATGAACCAATTCTATCATTTAAAACAGATCGGCTATTTATATAAGTATATTTGTGTTTGAAATTCGGTGAATGTTTTATTTAAAAAAGAAGTGTATCTTCCTAATGTAATGCATTGTCACGGTTGTTTATGTAATTGGTTAAATTGTTATTTTTCATGTACGGGGGCTTGTGTCATTCTGTTTATATATCTGCTCAGATCTCTATCTATTCCACCTATAAGTTTCACACTTATATTAATATTTACTCGATCCGGGCAATAACACCGAAGGCGATCACCCTCTAGATAACGATAACCCAATAAAGCGGACACCTTGTAAGAAGATACAATCCGTCAATCAATCACCACCAACAACCAACACTGCCATTGCTATATTTATTGCCATTGTTATATTTATTGCCATCGTTACCAGTTAAAAAAGACATATGTTTATGCCCGTCACTTGCATACTCTTTGTTGGAAGGAACCCTGCTATTTACATGGCCTGTATGACTTCTATCGCTACTATAATCTAAACATTGCATCGAAAAAACCTAAACAGGAAAAATTGCAAAGCTGCGTTGTGATAGTCCATATCGCCGGCGGAAATAAGACTTCGTCGTATTCGGCTAATTGGCATATTCGATCAAAATCCACCTTCTTCAGTTACATTTTTTAATTGTATCGTTTTGACTGACTTATAAAATGGACTGTCTCTGCCGGTGACTGGAGAGCTCGTGGCCTTAATATACTTTTCGATGTCATTTTTATAGACCATTGAGAGCACTGGCCATAGTCTGAAACATTCGATTTTCGAATAGTTATGAACATTTCTCCTAAGTAAGTGTTTGAATGATCAGAATGATATTTTTAATAATGCGCGTCTCAAGTTTGTTGTGGACATTACGAATATTAGATTAATTCGTTTGCTTGGTTGAAAGTTTCTTTTGCGACTCAGAGCACTCATCTACTTTGTCAACTTTATCATCTCTACCTTCAAATGGACTAAACAGCTTGCTTAGTTCATCCACAAACAAATCTAATAAATCAAAAGCTACTAGTTTGCTACATGAGCGTACATTGTTTGTTTACAACCAGGTGTAGTGCTTAACACACGATACTGCTCTTGGACACAAGTGTCGTGCTGTATGAAGCAGTGCAGAATGAAAAAATACTGCACAATTCTGAAAAGGTTAAGCTAACCGATAAAAAAATGAGCATATAATAACATACTGTATCAAATGCCTGAAATAATACAGTACAGTCTAATTTTTATGACTGTACAGCGCTCTCTCTCTCTCTCTCTCTCTCTCTCTCTCTCTCACACACACACACACATACACACACACACACACACAAACACACACACACAAACACACACACACATACAAGCACGCGTGCGCGCATACACACAAACTTATGAACACATACAATTATTTGTGCAAAACCATTGTATCGACAACTAAGTCTGTGACATTGAAAATGTTTTCTTTTCTTCTTCTTCCTTTTATAGCAAAGCTCGCGCATGTGAGGGAGAGAAAGCTTGCATATTCTTGCATTCTGAATTGGACATTACTAGTTTTACATAGTAGTTTCTGGGTATGCAGATAACATGCAGTCATACACACAGTTGAAGGTCGTAATAGTGAGAATCGAAGGTATTCTAGGACTTCCCCTTTATTCTATACTTTAATTTCCAGTAACGATAACTTCATCAATCATGCTGAATTCTTATTTATTCCTCCGTTACTCATGCGTGTGAAAATATCACTCAGTTTAAAGTTGTTGAAACATCGACTGGAAATCAAGCTGGGAAAGCATCAAATAGATCACTAATAATCCAACACCCGTAGCGCACCGCTTTGATATGCCACCCTGTCTCTTATGTCAACCTACTTGTAGCCAGCTTCAATAGGTAAGATGCGCACAGTTGAAGGTCGTAATAGTGATCAGTTGTATCTATTGTACTGTCTTCTATTAGTTCTTTCTCTGTCTTTTGGTCGATTTATTCCATCTGTACGGCCTGTATTTCCACATTACGCATTTCTTTTCTGCAATGTAAACCTTAGTCACATTCGTATTTACATGGGTCAACAGACTGTAGGCATATTTTGGTTTTCCTTTGGTGCTTTACTGCACAGCAACACAAGTAGGTTATTTAGTGCCGAGGCAATTGGAGTCACATTCTGGTAAGTGATCGTTTGTATGATTCTAGTTCGGTGTTGACATGATATGTTTTATGGGATTGTAGAAAGAGTTGAACACCTGCAACTGGATGGAATGAGTATGTGTCTGAGTTTCATGAAAAAGCACGGGTCATGTATTTGTTTTGGCATGAAAATAAGAATAATGATAGATTTGATGAGTTAATTCTTTGTATGTGCACAAGAAAGACCCAATTGAAATATTCAGTTCATATCTCCCAACAAAATGAGCAGTCAGTGATGGCGCGCTTGCATCAGCGTTGTTATATGGAGATTACGAATCTTTTTGAAGATAGGTAAATAGAGAGACAGGCTAAGTCTGGTCTTGTCACTTTCATCAATGGTGAATGGTATATAATGTGAAACTTCTTACGTTAATACGTGAAAATCACATTCAGAGGATTTTTCCTTGAATTTGGTTGGTGGGAGATCTGATGTTTATAATAATTATATGAATCCGAAGGATATTAAACTAGAGCTTTGACGTATCAAGTCCCAAACTGGG
>JAECUM010035772.1:0-23612 GCA_016617855.1 Megalonaias nervosa
ATATATATATATATATATATATATATATAATAAACCTCAGTCGCACACATATCTGTGAGATATTCGTAGAACCAAAGATGGAACACTAACTATTTTGGATCCTATCGAACAAAAATCGAACATTTTTGTTTGCCTAGTTTTGCTAACCATGACTTTAATACGTTTATATTAGACGCATATAAGATGTGGCCCATTTAAAAAAATAAATAAAAATAGCTTATAGGACAATATTGAATTGGCATGTTATTAAATGAAAACAGACATCCAAGACCATAAAAAATAGCTCATTGAACAATATTGAATGGTATGTTACTAAATGAAAACAGGGATCCAAGTACATTAAAGAAACATAGCTCATTGGACAATATTAAATGATATATCATTATATTTAAACAGAGATCCAAGAAAATTAAAAAAATGAAAGTCACTCATAGAATGGCACAAAGTTACATTGTACTGAAATGTTACTGAGGTATTTAATGCGTATAAAACGAAAGCAACAAAATGACGCTATCAAAAGATACTGTGCATTTGTTTACAAGTCTGCATGCGATAAAAGCGCGTTACAAAATAACGTCAGTGTGAATAAAAATGGTAATTTGTTGATTTCAAACATTTAAAAAAAAATCGGTACCATGCAGCACTTAATAAAAATGTTGATGTACAAATTAAATTTGTATGACAATGACAATGAAATAAGCATCATTAACATTGAAAGCAAGATGCTTAACCAAGTGCGATGTGAGGAAGGAATAAATTACACATTTGATGTGGATTAATACAGACTTGTAACCTCCTAATTGTATGGTACAATTTGAAGATCTCGTCAATTCTACAATGCCAATTTACAACGATTCAGCAAAATAGATACAAAACATAAGAAATCAAAGTTAGATGACAACAATAACAAAGTATATGAAGCAGTTGTTTTAGAATGAATGGAGAGATTGGAAAAATGTTAAATACATACCTGATTAATGATACGTTTACAAAGATTAAAAAAGAATTGCAATTTGTTGCAAAATAAATGTTCCCGTTGCAGATGAATGCCATGTGGGCTTGTTGATAGCACAAAAGACCATTTGTCCAGCATAATACATTTTACTGATGATTTTATACCGTTTCATAATAATGTGTCAAAGGAATACCTCTCCATTGGATACGCCAGACAGAGAACAGCGTGTAAGACACTTTATTACGATCCTGTTTACACAACTATTAATCAATTAAGATAACAAACTGAACAGGAAACAGAGAATAAAATATACCGAATAGAAAGAATGGTTAACTGAACTGTTCACCTACATATTACACAAAGAGGATGGAATAGAAGTTTGCATCAGAAACGTTAAGGGTTTGTTGGAAAAGAGAAACAATGAATATATCTCCAATTGTGGAAGCATATTTCTTAACTTGTGGAAGAATATTACACAAAATGAACCAAGAAAATGGATAGACGATTAATGAATAGTAATTTAGGGATCCAATAACATTCATCATAGATCAATAGACATGACACCAACTGAAGCAAACAAGGAACAAAAAACGATGAAATGTATGGATCAATCTATTCGATTAATTCATACATTTGGAACACTAATTTTTAAATCGGCGAAACAGTTACAGTGGTGTCAGAAGTGGAATTGAATTAGGCTGAACACTAACTTTAGTTTTCACTGGTCTTGACTCAAGTAATATTTGTATCTTAGCTGCTTCAGATTGTGACCTTCCAAACCATAGATAAAGCAGGTGATTGGGTAAATATCTTCTCACATTATGTATTGGTCATTTTATTTATCATATATACATATTGCATATATTTGGCTACCCTCTAAGATGGAAAATACTACAGATTTGTTTTATCCCGTAATTTTATGTTTCACATGACAGTGCACATGGGATGGTGATCTTATCAGCAATATTAGTAAAGTCGTCACTTAAAGATCTAGTGGAGATGGGCAAACAGTTTGGTTATGAGGAGTGTGGAGATGAGCAAACAGTCTGGTTATGAGGAGGAGTGTGGAGATGGGCAAACAGTTTTGTTATGAGGAGGAGTGTGGAGATGGGCAAATAGTTTGGTTATGAGGAGAAGTGTGGAGATGGGCAGTTTGGTCATGAGGAGGAGTGCGGAGATGGGCAAAAGGTTTGGTTATGAGGAAGAGTCCTTTGGAAAATCTGTTTAGGATGAACAGGCTCGGAAAAAGGAATATAGATTAAAGGAGAGGAATATAGAAAGGAAAAGTTGAAATAGAGTTTTAAAAAAGTTAGATTTGAAAAACAAGCTGAGGAAATAAATATATCCTTTCAGCACAGAAAGATAGAGAAGCATTCAGTGAAAGAAAAGCAGAGAGAAAAAGGGAATAGTTTAAAGGAAAGGAAGTTAGAGAGGGTGAAACAAGCAAAGTTAGAAACCATATAGTTACAAGACAGGATATGGAATATACGAGAGCAGTTGAGTTATTAAGCGCTAAGAAGGAAGGGGGAAAGACTCTGACTTTGGCATGTTGAGTCCCAAAGTTACCTATGTCAGTAGGACGGGAAAGTATTTGCAGTGATGTGTTGAATGCGTTAAGAAGAAGAAAAAAAAACGTTCTAGGGCCTTACCGACTTTCTACTTAGGGACCAGATGCTAACCAGATGTGGTAAGGATTTGTATTTGTTTCTGAGGGAGAAATCCTTCACACTTATCTTTGATATGGCTAGTTTTTCTGAGGGAGAAATCCTTCACACATATCTTTGATCTGGCTACACGGCAGACTATTTCGCCGAAGCTCACAGAGGTACCCAGAATGTGGTCTCGAGAGATTAAGGAGAGTAATCAATCTTAGGACTAGAGACCAAGAGAACAGAGAACACAGGTATTAATAAACGTGGAAATTTCCATCTTGAAAGGGCGTAAATCGTAAGGATAGACAATATTACACATGTAAAGAATGGGCCAAATCTCGTCCGATTTTCCGAAACGAAAGAGTTATATCCAAAGAGTAGCGGCTTCAGGAGGAGACATAAGCGGTGATTTTTCGGATCGATCTAATGTTATTCAGTCGATCCGCACTTATCTTTCCACCGAGACGATGGTACCGACAGCTACTGATACAACCAACGGTCAAAAAGTTACGGTCTTATGTGACATCTGGTGCACGGGTGTCATGGTAAAACAGAGTCTATTTAGGGATGACCATTGCTTGGTTGGAAATCCGTGCATATGTTTCTAAATCAAACGATTGATCGCGTTACTGTCATGAGAATATAAATCGAGACGGTTTTCCTAGTCGTCTGAAGAGCTGAAAAACAATTGCGATGCTAAAGGTTACAAGTTTAGTTTATGGGATTTTTAACAAAATTAAAGGTAATGAAAATCAGATAAAAATTCATCCAATCATGGAGATACGTAAGCTTCTCCTGAATTTCGTTCAAAGAAGGTATACCTATCGTGACATTTATGAAAGCAACCATGCATTTTCCCCTTGAACAAATTATTTACCAATGTACACTCTTAAAATTTTAAAACATCTATATACCCTCACTCTCAAAGAAATAATACATCACTACCCAGAATCATATGATACGGTATTTTTTTCCGAAACAATAAGGATGGAGTAAAATATAATACACTTCTAGCGGCGTGTTTTCTCAGAAATTTGATTTAACATCTTGTATTGATTGAAACTGGACTACATAAATAAATGTTTTATGTTGTGATCGCAGTACAGTAGTGCCCCGAAGCAACGTATATGAGAGATATAACGATATGTACCATGTTACAAATGCAAGAGGGAAAACAGATGAGATAGAGAAACGAAATAAAATATATACTAGAGATGCAAAGCTTGGGTAAAAGGAGCTAAAGTAAACATGTATTACAATGGGGGAAATGAAAATATTACAGGGAGAAACCAAGAAAGAAACGTGAATATGGAAAAGCAGTACCTAGAGATAGGAATGTACTATATCAAGAATAAATTTTTCATGTATAACCTACTAAAATTACACTTTAAAACGTGCCAATGAGGAAACGATAAAAATCACAGTTTTACATGCGATTTTGGCACAATCAGCTAAACTGGGCATTGTAGATGACAACATCTGGTTGTTGGATTTTTTCCTGGCATTTGATAGACAAAAATGTACCAGAAATAGTCAGATAAATATATGAAGTTCATTTGTATTCCCAAATATGAAAAATTCCTAATACTTATGGACTGTGCATTCAAATCAAGCAACAATAGCATAGATAGTAGTTTAATTTCATCTCTAACAACGATAATAGTAATTTAATTTCATCTGTAACAATGATAAAATTCCACCTCAGCATGACTCAAAGGAAAAAAATGATTGATAATGGGGCGGGGAAAACATGAAATTGTACACCTAGGTTTTGGGGAGCTTACACATGCTATTGTTTTAGCTGCTTACAAACGTAAATACTACTATAACAAGTACTCTTGTATGTTTGATAACATTGCCATCTAATGAACTGAAATTTATAAGAGAGACTAAGAGGATTCTACTGGATGGATTTACTTCTGTCTATAAGATTACAATGAATTAACATATGATGCAATAGCTAGACTGAATCAAAGTATAAGGTAATAGGTACATTTATTTATCATAAGACCCAATGAGATCCAGCAGTACTAAATTGCCCTCAGGCAGAAAAAATTGATGACGATCCCATTCTTCACGAAGAGGTAGAAATTGCAGTTTGGTCACTAAAGAAAGGAAAGTCAGCCAGCATTGACAACATACCAGCAGAACTCATTCAAGCAGGAGGAGAAGAGATAGTCACAGTCCTAACAACAATCTGCAACAAGATATAGAAGACAGAAAAATGGCCCACCACATGCATTCAGTCCTTGGTCATCGTGCTTCCCAAGAAAGGAAACCTACAACTATGCCAAAACTACAGAACCATCAGTTTGATCAGACACCCGAGCAAAGTCATGCAGAAGATAATTCTCAATAGACTAAAGCCTCAAGCAGAGAAAATTACTGCTGAAGAGCAGGCAGGCTTCCGAGCAGGAACGAGCACCACGGAACAAATCTTCAATCTCAGAACCCTTGGCGAGAAATACCTTCAGCATCAGCAGAATCTATACGACGTCTTTATAGATTTCAAAAAGGCCTTTGATAGGGTATGGCGTGCAGCCTTATGGGCAACTATGAGGAAGTACAGCAACAGCTCAAACCTGGTGCAGGTTGTTGAGCACCTCTATGACAAAACCACCAGTGCTGTCCTCATCAATGGCAGCAGAGGAGATTGGTTTCAAACAACAGTTGGAGTGAGACAGGGATGTATACTTTCACCTACACTCTTCAACATTTTCCTGGAAAGGATCATGGAGGATGCCTTGCATGATCACAAGGGCACTGTCAGCATGGAAGGAAGAACAATCACCAACCTTCGCTTTGCAGATGATGTTGATGGTTTAGAAGGAGATGAAAAAGAACTGGCTGACTTGGTTGAGCGCCTCGACACAACCTCCACAGTATACGGTATGAAGATTAGCGCCGATAAAACCAAACTGATGACAAACAACACTAATGGCATCAGTGCAGAAGTAAAGTTCAGTGGACAGAAGCTGGAAAGAGTCACAAGCTTCAAGTACTTGGGATCAATTATCACAGATGAGGGCTCCAAACCAGAACTAATTTGCAGGATTGCCCAGACAACAGCAGCAATAACAAGGTTGAGACCAATATGGAAAGATACCAACAATGCTTTTTGTTCCAAAATAAGGCTGATGCGCTCGATTGTCATATCTATCTTTCCGTATTCATTTGAAACATGGACGCTCACATCAGATCTACAAAGAAGGATTCAAACCGTCGAAACGTGGTGTTACCGCAAGATCTTGGGCATCTCATACATTGACCATGTAACCAACGAAGAAGTCCACAACAGGATCCAAAGAGCCATCAGATCCTATGAAGACCTCTTGACCACTGTTAAAAAGCATAAATTGAAGTGGTACGGCCATGTCTCAAGATTATCTGGACTGGCAAAAACAATCTTGCAAGCGCAGTGCGATGGTGCAGAAGAAGAGGCAGACAGAAAGAGAGGTGGGAAGACAACATTAAGGAGTGGACAGGCATGGGGTTTGGAGATTCCCGAAGGGCAGTAGAGAACAGAGAAAGATGGAGAGAGCTGGTTGTAAAGTCAACTGTGGTACCCCAACGACCTCTTGGGTTAAAGGATTGATGATGATGCTGATGACTTTTATTACGCTGGCTGTTTACAAGGTATCAGATGCTGTTGACAAAGATCACGGTGCTATTAACTTTAGGAAAGCAATGATACGACAAAGAAGCAGACATTAGGGTAAACTTTCAACAATAAATAGCAGATTCAAAAGTAAAACTGGACTATGTTGGTGGTGGTGACAGTGTATTTATATCTCTGAGTGACCTGGCTATAACAGTGGGTAGCATCAATGAATACTTGAATGCCTAACAGTGGCTATGGGATTTTATAGGTTTTTGTGATGAGCCTTTTACATTTTATACATGAAAGAAGTTTAGGGTTTCTTTTATGTTGTACACGCAAACTGAGGTCAATATTGGAAGGCATGGTAAATATTGCACACGCAAACTGAGGCCAGTGTTGGAAGACATGGTAAATGTTGCATACGCAAATTTAGACCAGTATTGGAAGAAATGGTGAGTGTTGACCATGAAAACTGAGGCAGTATTTGAAGGCATGGTGAGTGTTGGTCATGCAAATTGAGGCCAGTATTTGAAGGTATGGGTAGTGTTGTCAAATGAAATTGAGGCGAGGTTTTTGAAGGCATGGTGGATGTTGACCAAGCAAATGAAGACAAAGCTTGTGAGACATTATTTGGAGAATTCGTACAATGTCGCAGAGAACACCTATTTAGGTGAATTACGCTCTGATAATGTATTATCATAGACATGCATGTTAGTCCCATGATAATACTTGAGTGCATTCAAGTCAAAAACCATAATGTAAGACAGCTTTGTTGTATTCAGTTCGTAAACCATATGTTTAGACAAGTTTGTTATATTCAGATCGTAAACCATATAGTTAGACAAGTTTGTTATATTAAAGTTGTAAACCGTATGGTTAGACAACTTTGTTATATTCATGTCGTAAACCATACGGTTAGACAACTTTGCTATATTCATGTCGTAAGCCATATGGTTAGACAATTTTGTTATATTCAAGTAGTAAACCATACTGTTAGACAACTTTGTTATATTCAAGTAGTAAACCATATGATTATACAATTTTGTTATATTCAAATCGTAAGCCATATGGTTAGAAAACTTTGCTATATTCAAGTCGTGAACCATATGGTAAGACAACTTTGTTTTATTCAAGTCGTTATACAATCATGTTATATTCAAAAAGTAAACCATATGGTTAGAGAACTTTGTTACAAAATCAAAATTTAGCTTGCCTCTTTTAAAATGTAATTTTCCTGCGCATTCTGCAGTACCTTTAGCAGCATAATTATCAAATTATCAATTTCTACAGCATTAAGTCCAATCAATAACGCATAAATGATAATAACAGCCCGTCTATTCAAATTATGTGTGTCATTCTAGTCAATATTTCTAAAACTTGTGTGGCGACATCTCTTTGTATTAGCTAGGTTGTAACAATTATAATGTGTGAGAATTCTACAAACATATATGGAGTGATAACAAAGCGTATCATGATAAGTATTTATTGTATGATATTGTTCTGTTTGCAATACAATTTTTCTTCGCTTCTAAGAAGTATAGGGTTTCTTTATGCGTGGTACACTTTCCCATTCGCTTCATGATCATATTCTTTATACGACTCATCTCTCACGTCTCATTATAGGACTTTAACCAATTTAAATCTCATTATAGGACTTTAACCAATTTAGATCTACTTATTAGTACAAAGACAGGTACATTTTGTCCTTTGCGCAGGTGATACAATTGATTATTATTGTGCTGTCTGTATAAACACCCCTGCATCCAGATCATGAGTAACATGTTTTCCTTGGCATGTTCTTGGTGTTCACAGTATTACCTTGTCTTGAACTGTAACAGTATTCACACATCGAACATACGGCCTGTTCACGTAATGTTCAAAAACGGATTATACACATGTTATGACATAAACAGTGTGGAAAAAAGAAAATGCTGTATAAGGGAAAATGAACACCTCGAATTGAGATATTTAATATATGACTTGGTTAAAAAAATTTGCACACCTGTAGTGTTCAATATGTGTTCAATCTTTCAAGAGCCAACATTACAGTGCATCTTAGACCCATAACGCGTAAGCATATCAGTGTCAACGTTATTCACGCCATTCATGATTGCAAACCAACAGCGTATATTATAAACCACCTGCGTATAATGCGATAGCAAATCTGTGTAAATATACTATGTTTTCGTATTTGGCTGCACGCTGCTTATAGATTAACATATGCAGATGTTAATAAGACTATCAGAAGAAAAGAATGTGCATTTCCAACAATTTAACAGGAAATCTCTTTTGAGGACCATACTAAAATGTGATATATCAGAGATTCACTTGGATCAATCGGTAATGAAAATTTAATATTTATAGACTTTACACGCAAAAGGAACACTAAATTTAGTTATATAACTGTTTGAAGTGCTCATTGAGAAAGCCCAATACAACCATTTCCATACAACCTGTTTTAAATAAATGCTAGTTTTCATTTACTCTAATAATTTTCTAGAATATTAAGATGGAAGATAACTCAGTTATAATATCATCATAAAGTAATTATATTGAAATACAGAATTTGTAAGCTATCGTGGAATAAATCTGCACCGGATTTTCTGTTACTGTAACAATTACAGAACAATGTTTTGTAAGAAATATTGGGCGCTTTGGGAAAAATGTGCACATCGACGATTCTAAAAAGGCCAAGAACAATTTGATGGATGTAAAATTCCACGCAAAAAAACTGATTAACTTAAAAGAAAAGAAACCAGAAATTTTATTGTCTCCATAGTTACACCAGTTATGTGGTAATTTAAACAGAAACCTCTCAAAACAAATATCATATTGGCATGCAAGTGATTTTTTAATTTAAAGTTCACTAAACATCAAATTGGCTCTTCGTGACACAAAAAATTTTAAATCCTTGTTTTTACAGTGATTGGTTCAAACATTTTTCTCTGAGCAATTAACTGGCAGCAAAGTATGCAGTTATAAGAAATTGAATTTTCCTTAGATAGTCGCGCTTTATCTCTAAGGAATACTTAAGGACTTCCTCTCATTCGAGGAATTTGTGAACATTTGCCGAAGCATAAGGGTTTTAGTGTTTTAAAATCTCACTGGAGAGCTCCAGCAAACGCTTGCACACTGTAACACCGTGCATAGTCAAATAAGTGAAAAATGTACTTTTTAAAATATATAAAATAATTTTATGTTGTTTATTTAGACATGAAAACAAAATTCCAACTTACATACGATTTTCGATGTTTAAGTACATCTTACGCCAGCAAGTATTAGCCTGATTGTAAAAAATAACAGATCACTTGTGACTGACTCACATGCATTAAATTCATGCCGTTTTGTTTCATTTTATGACTCTCCAGACATGCATAAATTGTGTAAGCATATCAAATGCGAAGTAGTGGGTTCTTTGCTCTACACTCTTAAAGACCATCATTACCTCCAGATAACTCAGGACCCATTATGACAGATTTAATCGATCCTTAATCACGTGAATATCCAATCTTGACAATACAATGGACGTGGATAAGGAAAAAATAAAAATGAAAAACGGCATAGGCGTTATTTGGATCATATTAGTTTCCTAACAGGAAGCATCACGATATTTGGATACTTGTTACGTAAGCTGGGAACCAGTCGGAGCAGAAAAAAGTACTATAGTAGAACAGTAACTAAATAGTCGAATACATGCTGTTAACAAACCTTTGGGGAAAAATATATATTCAAACAAAGAGGGAGGTAGCAAGCTACAGAGAATCGCCTCCATGTCTAAAATTAGACTTAGTAACGCGGGCAAAGACTGGTGAAGCGTAACATCTCAATAAGCCGAACGGGTTCTTATACATGGTAGCAGAGTAACAGCGCTGGGCGTGACCTACTTGTTGATTTCGTCACATCAAAACTCGTTCGTCTTGTTCATAGATAATATGTCTGTGTCTAGACATGGGTTTTATTTTATTATTTTTATGTTTTAGATATCTGCGTTATTCTGTATTATTCATCTTCTCTGAGTCAAACTGTATTTATTTATTGTTATATGCGTGTCACTCGTTCTCTCTCTCTCTCTCTCTCTCTCTATATATATATATATAAGGAGCATATATATATATATATATATATATATATATATATACAAGGCACATTGTCCCTTTAGGAAGACCCTTTGCTCTATGTTCTATGTTGATATATATATATATATATATATATATATATATATATATATATATATATATATATATATAAGAGTCGGCCCTATAACGCACTCGGCCCATAATAAACTCGGCCTACCCAAATCGGTCCATAATGTACTCGGTCCACGTGATGAGCTCGATGTTTCATCTTATGACGGTGATCTTTTTGAGAAATCCCTAAAATATAATAAAAATGAAATTTATTAATCCTAGGTTAATGCAGTAAAATAGAATAAAGAGTAAAGGATACAAAGGATTATGATGAAATAGTGAGAAGACGTTAGTTAAATTCTTCTTCTTAACATGATACAATTTACTGAATAACCAGGATAATTTATAGCAAAGACGTTATATTTTTAACATTTAGAAGGAAAAGTGGAACTTATTACTGTATTGATCTGTAACAAGGAAAATTGTATTTATTAATATATTGATTTGTTTCGCTTTATTAATCTTTCACCAGATGATAGTGTTACTTGTAGGCTTGTACAAATGTAACAGAAGAAAAGAGTTAAGTCAACAAGCTTTGTATATTTTAACAAAATAATTTATTTCCCTAGAAAACAATGTAAAAATTGGTAAATAGGACTTACAGTTTGTGAATATAATCCAAAATTTGATCCTAAGAATGAAAACACAAGTCCTATCACTAAATAGTTCTATTAGAATCCAAGGTTCTAATCTCGACGACGTACAAATATGGAAGGCGATGACGTCAGATGTGGTCCAATGTACGAATATCAACAATTCCTCAATTGAATCACAGTTTTTGTTTCCGAATAATTCCAGAATAAATTTCCATGAATATCTTTCAGAATTTTTTTATAAGAAAGTCAACTTTTTCAGTTTCTAGGAGAATAAATTATTAAATCCAAAAATCAGATGAAAAACAAACAATCTGGCAACAAATAAAAATAACACCTTGTTCCTTCAAGATGTTAAAACGACTCTGACAGAAGAATATTAAGAATGCGTATTTAAACCCCAAAAACATCATTTCAAGTCTCGCGAGATGGGTCATGTGGTCTCTTACTACAAGAAATCTATCACGTACGCCAGTGTAGCCCCACTTAAACACCAATAATAAATAAACGTTGTTTACACATGGTGATCACGCAAGAAAAGTATGGCCCTGATACTGACCAATCATTTTAACTGCCTGTTTACAAACTTCCCCAACCTAAGACGAACTAGGTTAACTAAAAATAATTCTCATGTAACACGTTTGACGTCTTAGATAAATAACTTTTAGTAAAAGAAAATATCGAATTACTGAAAAAGAATTTCGAATCCTTTCAATAATCATTACAATAAAATGTAATGAAACAAAAATAAAATAAAAAAGAATTTTAAAACTAACACACAAACAGTTTAATTACATATACGTAACAATAGTCTTATCTAACCTGACATAAAGTTAAAATTTTTTGTTATAAGTATTGAATATAATCAACAAAATTTTTTTAATAAGTGGATTAGATAAGTTATACTGAAGTATATTGTTTGGACGTACAGATTTCCTTGACCAATTGATACTAGCTATCGTTTAATTAAAAAAATAAAGACAAAAGGTTTGAATTCGATTTGACCAAATTTCAAGTAAGCTTTAAAATAATTTTCTTTACATTTTCAGTTACGAAAAAGAACAACATAGAGCAAAAGGTATTGTAATTGTCACTGTGAAGGACATATGGGTATCGAACGATGATTAGAACATACATGTATTGCAAACTCTGTGTTGCTTTCACTTCTCGGTTATTAAAACCCGCAAAGTTTGCATACTCACTACTGATTAACTAATTAGTTAGTAAATAACATGTTTGGATTGAATAATTTTTTATGTGGGCTGCTCGCAGACTCCCAGCTATATTAGCTGTTACACCTTTGATAAGTCCCCCCATGTGTCCGAAAATATGAAGGCTTTTATATGTTGGTGTTTCTCTCTAAGGTCTGTCCTGTTGTTTTCCGTACAAAAAAAAAAAATCAAAAAGAATTAGGATAAAAAAAAATTATTTAGCTATTTTTTTTAATTTGGGTTTTATTTTTTCTAAGGTTAGTACTAGTCTGGGTTCTCGGTCTGGAGCCCTAACGTTCCTGTTTATAAGATTAAGGGATCCGTACTTCCCGCCAAATACAGACGTATAGGGCTGGTTTCCTTCTCCATTCTCTCATGTGACTTTTTGCCAGAAGGTCGCCCTATTGTCCTGTGTGTGCTATATGTGTGTTGCTATATTGTTTGTATGCATGAAGTTTATGCTGGGACGGCAAATTATATCTAAACAGTCTTTCATAGTTGCCTAAACATTTATTTATTAGGGAAAAGAAATTATAAAGGAATGTAACTTCCATTTTATAGCATTTTATAGACTTCCCTTTTATTATTATTTGTATTATGTTACAGAAAGGGAAAATTACCTTATCCTCCTTGCAGTGACATTTTCTGAGTCTTATTCCCCTCAAAAATAAAAATAAAAATTATAACGAAATTAAATGAATACTCCGAGTGTGTTATTTAGTGCTTAGTGTATGCAAATGGTATATTTCGTGTCTCGTCTATTACAAGTCTCGTCTTACAACGGCCTGTGTTTTAACCTTTATTTGCCCTTTTATCGACTTAACCTGTTTAGTGTGTTACAGTCAAACTTACCACTATTAAATATTTCTCGTTCAATAACAACAAATGAGACAAAACCCGTACAAGATCACCAAAAATACCAACTTTGGTCCGAAACGGACATTGATGGCTATTTATTGTCCAACAGCAACAAATCTTACAAAGCCACCACAAACAATACATAACTGGGTCTGAAACTGACGTTGTTCGAAACCGGCATTGTTTTACAAAGCCATGCAAGATCAAAGATAGGGCCAACTTTGTTAATATGGAGGGGAATACCGCCATACTTATATGCGTGTATTTTCTAATCTTCCTTGATGCATTATTGTAAATGGCTGCTTGCAAGATCTACTTTCATAATTCTATCCAGGTATATTGTATTCTTCATTGATGCAAATTGTACGTGGCAGTTTGCAAGTGCTACTTTCCTTCTGCATTATTGTAAATGGCTGCTTGCATTCCCTCGTACTCTTCTTAACGAGCTTTCATCCGACGACCCCTGGTTGTAAGGATCGTATTGTACGTCACCCATTTTGACGCACCTTACAGAAATCTATCTTTTCCTGTGATACTATTGTACATAAGATCCTGCGAAAATAATATATTTCAGAGCAACATCAATAACACATAAAAAAGTTTATTGGTAAAACGACATTTAAAAAAATTAAGCATTCCTAAAGGATTTCTTATTCTTATCACAATCTTCGTTTTGGAACATATATTGTCGCAAAAATCGAAATAATTATTGTGGAAAATTATGTTCGTATCATGATAAAAATGTTTACTTGCGATTAGAAGTATTAGATTTAGTATACGATTGTTTTCCAATACTTAATTTGCATCGTTGATGTACAGAACCTCGACCTTTAAATGTATTTTTAAAAACTCCAAAACAAACAAACAAACAACCTTAAAACTGGTTTGCATTCTTTTAAACTTTTGTCTCTATAAGTGAGACAAAAGACAATGTTAGAGGAGGTTTTACTTTTATTTATTGCAATTCTTACCATTATCAAACCAATTAAAATACTAAAAATTGGTTCAAGAATTTTAACAATATAAATATAGAACCCTTAGGATCTAATAATTTAGCTGCTCTTTGTCACATTAAAGATTTTTTTTAAAAACTTGAAACGAATTTTTGAAATGAGAATGTAATGACGCATGATTCCGACTTATTAAGTATGCTGCTTTTTGCAATATAAAAGTAGTTTAGTGAATTATCTTTGATCAGAGAGAGAGAGAGAGAATATGCACCAAAACTACATATTTCATTAAGTTATTTTACTTGTATACATGTATCCTGGGTCGATATGCGTATTTTGGGACACACTTAGGGTATTTCATTGAGCAAGTATCAACAAGAGAAAAACTCTACTAATCTTACTCGATAATTATACAGGGTAGAATTTTACTGATCACTGTCTTTTTATTTGGTTTGATTTTATTAATTTACCTACATGTATCCTGGGTAGGTGAGGGTGTTTTGGGACAGTCTTTTGCTATTTTATGGTAGTCATGGGGTCTTTCATTTGGTGATAATTACCAACATGGGAAAAAAACTCTCCTGATCTTACTCGATAATTATACAATGTAGGATTTTTCTGATCACTGTCTTTTTTAAGGCTTGATTCAGTATAATTGTATATATGTATCCTGGGTAGGTGAGAGTGTTTTTGGACAGTTTTGTGCTAGCCCCATGACTTTCAAGGTGATAGGCAGAAAAATTAAACTGTTGGATAACTAATTCATGCATCGCTCCTGTGGCCTAGTGGTTAGAGCGTCCACCTCGGATGCGGGAGGTCGCGGGTTCGAACCTCGGCCGAGACATACCAAAGACTTACAAAATGGTACTAACAGCTGCCTCGCTTGGCGCTCAGCATTAAGAGGTTAGTGTTAGGACTGGTCGGCCTGGTGTCAGGATAATGTGACTGGGTGGGACATCATGCCACATGTCTGCGGCATGATGCCCCAGTGCTAGACATCACTATAAACTGTCACACTGCAGACATCGTAGCGATATGACTGAAAAATTGTTAAAGCTACGTCAAAAATCTAAATCACATCACATCACACATCTAATTCATGCACAAGTTCTTGGAAATAGTCCAACATAAAATTTGCTGGACAGATTTCGGGAGGCAAACAAGTGTTAAAAACATTCCCTAAACTTTTAGAATAGTTTTTGCTTTAATATTCTTCAAAGGAGATCTTCAGGATGCACACATTATGGTCAACAAGTATTGGGTGCTTGTCTTGGTATTAGGTAAGGAACCGACAGTCTACCATACTTCTGTTAAATGGCTTGTCAAATGGTAAAATACAGGAATAGGTTGCAGATGTGCCTTAGATATCTTCTGACTGGGATTTCCTACCATTTGACAAGTGTGACAAAATCTTTGGTACTTACAAACATCATTTTTAATTTTCGGCAAATAAAAATGATTCAGGATCTTGTGATAAGTCTTACTCACACCAAAATGACCAGCTTAAGGAGTTTTATGGGCTAGACTATGAATTTCCTGTATATACGACATAGGAATGACAACTTGATTGCTCACTGACCACTCATCACCAACAGGTACATCAGGCGGTCGCCATTTTCTCATAATGACCCCATTTTTCACAAAGTAACAAACTGGTAGTTGTGTAGCTTCAATTTCTGAAACCCAGTCTTATGTCTACTCTGAGGAACAGTACTTGGGGGCCTATAACTCACATTAAAATGTCTTGCATGCTTATAAAGTAGCTGTTACTTTCTATTCAGATATCTTGCAACTGCAGTCAGAAATTGGCAAGTGGTTTCTATTATTCTGTGAAGAAACTAACTTACTCATGAATCTCTCTCTCTCTCTCTCTCTCTCTCTCTCTCTCTCTCTGCTGAGTGATTAAGTCATTTAAATTATGGAATTTACCTTATCCATTGTTCCAAGGCACATATATTAGGAATAACAGGCCAAATTTAAAATTTCATCTCAGATTCATAAATATAATAGTTTTGTGAAGGTCCAAAAACATCAGAAAAAACAAATTAGCAAATACAATATAATCCTTTTCACATTTTTTTTACTCATAGCAAGTGCAAACAACTTATTTTATTGCCGGCAAAAAGCAAATTCTCCAAAACGTGAGCATTTTTGTACAGTGTATATATTGAATACAGATTCAGTAATGGAATGGGTTTTTTTTAAAATTAATTCTTGAAACTAGGGAATATAATCTGACTGTTCTTGAGGCATAATTTATAAATGTATGTGGTATACAAATGTATGTGGTATACAAAAGGAAATGTGTCTCGGCGAATCCAAAATTTACAGTTTTAATTCCTCAGAATTTGCAATTATGAGTGTGTGTCTAATCCAAAAGCCAAATTGTGTAAAAAGCTTGTCTTTATTCATGTTTTATTCATGTGAAAGTGAAAAACAAAAGGGATTAATAATAAATCTATCAGAACAATGTAACAAGACACTCCAGGTATTTGTTCCTTATAATTGCCTTCCTGTATGATAATTTTTGTTTTAGACTAATTCATCTAATAATATTGTTTTATGAATGCTGGTTTACATCAAATATTTGTTTTTCTCTAATATTTCCTATGAAAAGTTAAACGCTGCATATAGTTTTTATTTATTTATTTTGCTTTATTGCATAGTTGTATTGTGCTGATATTTTTTGTGTCATGACAATATTAACTTATATTTTAAATAGGATAAAATAATGATAAAATCACAGACAAATGAAATGGTTTATGCGGGTGATGTGGGGTGCTGGATGCTACAACAGCATGAGCTGTGAGTAGCCTCAAAAACTTTAAAAGTGTTTTAAAAAATTATGTGGCAGGGGTCTTTACTCTTCTAACGGAAAACAATCACATCTGTGGAAGATACATGTAAAAATTTGCATTAATCTTTTTAACTACTACATTAATTTCATATCCAAATGTATCAAGCAAGTTTGGTACTGTATTGTAGCAGTAATAATAAAAACAAATTGAGCTGGTTACTGGTAGCGGTAGCAACATAATTTATATTCATTATATTTGTATAATTGCAACAAAAGGAGTCTGATGTTTTATCAGTGAAGTACCTTGCAATCAATCATCTTATCTGTACTATAAATATCGATTCGTATATGGATGAATACAATTTTAAATAATAAAAAATTCTAGTTTCCAGTTTTGTATCTGTGGAAATAAAGCATCTAATAATTGTATGGAATGTTGTTTATGTTAAGATATAGAAAATATATTTCATATTGTTAGAATTTATTTTCTTATATAATGAAATAAGTTCATATTTTTGAAACATATAGCTATGCTACAGTATATGCTTTGTATGTGATATCCGTGTTTCAAGTCATTTGCCTCTTACTATTGTATTGGAATTGGAGATTTAAAATGAAACTGGAGATATGAGATTCTTGTCACAGACAACTAGTGATAATACTTGCTGGCTATTGCATAACCATCCTTGCCACACATATATAAGAATTCTGTATAATTTGAATATATAACTTACTTCTTGTAAACTGCCTATGTAAACTGCAAGTTAACAGTTACAATTAATTCCATAGGGATGAGAGAATAAACAGAATCTTCATCTCTGCAATGCAATCTCTCTCTCTCTCTCTCTCTCTCGCGCGCGCGCGCGCGCGCGCGAATAAAGAAAGAGAAAGCATGTCCTTGATGTGCAATTATCAGCAATTTGCTCCAACCTTATGAGGTCTTTACTTATACAAAAGCAGAATTTGCACTGCACTCTAAAGTAATAAACATGCTCTAAATTGATAACATTGTGAATGAGAATATATAAACAAATTAGGACCTTAAACATTGCTTGTAAGCGGCTACCCTATTCTGCCACCGTGCGGTAGCGGCAAATTACACCCACAAAATATCAAAAAACAATGGGGTGGAAAGGGTCAGCGGAAATATAACATTGTGTAAATACATCTAATTGTATACAATTTGATACATTTAATTTGTTTTGTGCTTCTTGCAGGTCAGCTCTCTTTCGAATGTTAATACTCTGAGAAATCAGCTGACTGGAATGCGGTAATATAATTCAATGATATTGTAAATAAGACGCCCCAATATGCCGTAAAGTGGTATAACCTCTTGTTGCTAGAGTCAGGGGAGCTGTCATAGTGTAAGAAATTGACGTGTCACAGCGCCATCTGTTGTCAAAATGAGGCATTATTTTATGTTAACTTCCGTGATGCAAACTTGCAACGTGCTTGATGTTACATTATAATCATGATTTTAGAAGGCTCAATCTGTGTAACTTGTGATATAGCAAGTTTATAAATGGAATATTAAAACTTGCAATAACTACCACAAGATTATGCTATACGACAAGCTGAAGAATCAATTCAGTAGTTGACAAATTGCAAAATACAATGACGCAGAAGGAAAGTAGATCTAAGCACTTGCAATCAGCCATTTACAGCTTGAAGAAATGAAAATTCATGACTAGAATTAGGAATGTAGCACTTGCAAGCAACCATTTACAATAATGCAGAAGGAAAGTAGCACTTGAAAACTGCCACGCACAATTTGCATTAGTGAAGAATACAATATACATGGATATAATTATGAAAGTAGCACTTGCAAGCAGCCATTTACAATAATGCATCAAGGAAGATTAGAAAATACATGCATATAATTATGGCGGTAATCCCACTCCATATGTTAATCGCCGACTCCGTAATGGGCCGAGCATGTTATGGGGAAAATTCTTAATTAAATTTGTATGGGCCGAATCTGTAATGGGTCGGCTCTGTTCTGGGCCGACTCCGTTATGGACCGAGATCTCCTGTTACTATATATATATATATATATATATATATATATATATATATATATATATATATCCGCAGAACATTACCTAGGAAATGCAACGTAGAACATGGTCGTCACCATTCTTTTCGTATCGGAGGATGTGCGAATTAAAATGATTGACGTCTAGCACAATTTCGATTTTACCTCATTTTCTCCCTATTGAACACATCCTCCATGATAATTTACATGCGTCAAATATTTTGATGTTCGTGCTTTAATTGTTGCCACATGGATGGCCTATATTCAGAGAATTTATTAATTTAACAATTGATCGTGAATGAAAAAATAATCGACTGAAATGATTAAATCAGGAACGAAAGAAAAACACTTTACGTCCGCAAGGAAGACATGACATACACATATCTGACAGACAGAGTGATTCCAACGTAACTGTTCCTTGGAAAATGCAATTAGCTTTTCAAATTTTAATAGGCTCAGCCTAAATATCACCCTGCTGCGGCTTTACTATTAACCAGTATGCCCCTGGAAGAATGCATTTCTGCCAAACTACAGGATAGACCCAAACGGAATTCAATAATAACTCGTGGCTCGTGACTGTCTCTAGACTGCTGTAAATTATCAGACCGGTTCTTTATTTGAGAAGGCTTCGTTGGAGAATCAACATCTAAAGTTCAGATACAATAAAGTCGGAAGACCTATCGTGTATACACGCTATTTGCAAGATATATGTTTTAACGAATTTTGCTATCTAAAAGTGGATTAAAACAAACAGAAATTTTATGTTAATAAGAATAAAGTCGGTATGTAAAGTACGGAGAGGGAACGGGAGTGAAATATTGTATAACAACGAGTTTTTCTGTGGAATGAAATCAAGTTAAAATTAAAGATTTTTCTCCTCTTTCACGCTTATAATTTTGATACAAATCTCAAGGTTTGTGCTGAGAATGAACCATCAGGAAATTCTGTAGAATGCTATGTCTCGCCTGCTTTTCCAGTGCAGTACAAATAAAAAAATTGAGCATAGGTACTTTATCAAGCAAATTAGGTCGTAGTGACCAGTTTACTTTTAATGGGCGCTAATGTAATTGACAGAGATAAATGCACAGATAAAATTTAATCACCATACACGCAACAGCGTCTTAGACTAAGGAAACGGACTTACTTCTATATGGAAAGATTGATAATATTCAGGGGAGTATGAACAGTACATAGATGACACTTCTAGCAAGATGTAACTTCTGTCTCACTTTTCCATAAATTATTTTTGTCTACCTTTCCACCCTCCACAAAATAAACCATATACACTGTTCGATGTATTTGCACAGACACTATAAAATTAATTCTAATTTAAGAAGGATGCCCGACGAGCACAGATGAGCAAATCTTATTAAAGCAGATTATTGCTATTTCTCTTTTAGCTCACGCATTCGGTTCGAAAATTACTTTTCTGCACCATTCCGCCAACCATGCACGTATACATATTTAACTTCTCTATAAAGGTTACTTGTACATTTAATTTGTTTGGGGGGGGGGGATAGAGAGTGATGTTCTTTGGAAACAATTTATCTGTTTTCCTTTTCCTCGGGAAACTAATATAATTGATATGATTGGTTTCTTTTTTTACCAATCAGAGCAAGATTATTTTTACGGCTATTAGGGAACAAGACATGTTTTTCAAAACATTCACATCCCACCCCTCAAAAATAAATGGTAGGTCCCTAAGAAGCAAATTGTATGCTTCCTTGAGTTTTGTTTACAGCCAGAGTTCTTCTGTAATATACACGAACTAGTTTAACAGATACTCCTAGAATCCTTTTCATGACCTTCACGAGATGAAGATATATGTCCTCTCACATTTCTAAAGTTTCTCAAGTTAGCAGGCCTTGAATTGCCACAGACAAACGGATGCACGGACAGACACTTAAAACTAAAAGCATGCGATTTGCTTAACTTAGTAGAGACTTCAAATTCTTTATCGAAATGAGGTGCCTCGTTTCCAGAAAGTCCCAATGAAATTTCATATAAGTGTGGGACATGTAGTACACAAAGGTAAACTGATGAATTCAGCTAATTTTTTGCTGCATCGACTCCAACGAATAACCAGTTTGTTTAATTTGTTTTTATCATTTTTAAGGAGGCCTAATTCACAAAAATTACTGCGAGTAAATTACTATTTACAGGAAATATTTCTCTCCATGCAAGGCAGAAAATCAATGTTTAAGTTTACATTATTATCCCCCCAACCCTCCAAGATAAATAAGTTCCCAGGCAATAAAGAACTACCATTCCAATTTAAGCCGTCGACTGATTGCTGGTGATGTCATCTTTATATGAAAATATCTCCAGGAGACGACAGCCGCTGTTGCAACGATATATTACTTCAAAAATGAAACTAACATTTAAGAGTCTTTAATTACAGTAATATTTCATCATATTCCGGAGCGCTGTCTCTCTAGCAACCAGATTGCTATTTATTGGAGGTGCTATTTTCTGTATAAAAAAATACAAAATTCCTATTCCTCCAAAACGTTTTGATCCTACGAGGAGGGAATATAAATTTTGTTATCAGCTTGGCCATAGTAATGGTGTTATTCTATACGTAATATCTACATATGCTCAAACAAATTCAGATACTCCAGCATCCAACAAAGTTACCTTCATGTGTATTGTTAAAATCGGATATAAAGTTTCTAGTGCTGGATAAATCACTAGCTTTTGCCATGTTTTGGCATGTCTTGCCTCTTTTATCCACGCACGTTTCAGTGGATCCATTCGTAATTTGGATTGTGAGGGGTTTAATTTTGCTCTTACGAGAATTTTGTCAGATTTTGGCTTTCATGTGAAAGTCGATGTTGTGATTAAGCCCGCCACAAAGCTCCACTGCTCATATGGAGTCGCTCGTTTGTCATATTTTCAGTAACAAGTGACACTGACTAAACCCTAACCCTAACCCTAACCCTCAGACAAAATACATAAAGTACTCTAAAATAAATAAGAAGAAAAATGAGGCCCTACAATCATTACAACACAGAACGGACGTTGTCATTAAATGCAGTCAACAAAGGCTCTGGGGTCATGATAAGGGAGCGAGAAGAAAGGTTCTGAGGTCATAATAAGGGAGAGAGAAGGATGGCTCTGGGGTCATAATGACGGAGAGAGAAGGCTATATAAGCGGGGCAAGAAGGAATTTGGGTGATAAGAGATTCTACAAGCAATTGGACCAAGGCCATATTTCAGAACACAAAGAGTCTCATTAATTGGACCATGGCCTGATTGTAGAACACACAAAGAGTCTCATTAATTGGACCATGGCCTGATTGTAGAACACACAAAGAGTCCCAATAATTGGACCATGGCCTGATTGTAGAACACACAAAGAGTCTCATTAATTGGACCATGGCCTGATTGTAGAACACACAAAGAGTCTCAATAATTGGACCATGGCCTGGTTGTAGAACACACAAAGAGTCTCAATAATTGGACCATTGCCTGATTGTAGAACACACAAAGAGTCTCATTAATTGGACCACGGACTGATTACAAAACACGCAACCAATCTCATTAATTGGACCATGGCCTGATTGCAGAACACACAGTCTCATTAATTGAACCATGGCCTGATTGCAGAACACGCAATGAGTCTCATTAATTGGCTCATGGCCTGATTGCAAAACACGCCAAGGGTATCATTACTCGTATCAATAACTTTCTTAACAAAGATTGGACAGGAAGATTGTACCTCCTACACAAAAACATAAACCAGGAAATATCGTCAAAGATCAATAATATCTGGTAATGGTCACTCTGTGTAGTAAAATTCTGAACACCTCGACTTGTACATATGACCTCATATATATCATCAATCAAGTCGTATCACCAAGACATCATCTATTTCATGGTTAAAAGAAAGAAAGAAAAACGGTGAACCTTTGTACACTGCTTGTTTCAGTGAATGTAACTTCCCTGTGCACCAATATCCTACGTGACGAGAGGATTATAGCACGAGAGGATTATAGCACGCGAGATTTATAGCACGAGAGGATTATAGCACGCGAGGAAGCATGGCAAACAAGACCTAATAAGAAACCACCGACTTATTAACTTATAAACCTATTGAAATTAGTAATTAAACAAAAAACTTCTAATTAAATGGAAACTTCCAACCTGCCAATCAATTCCAGAGAAAGGATGGCGCATCTAAACTGGTAGGCAGACGACTCTCGGCCTCAGAGCCGTACATTCCACACCAGTGACTACATTTCAATGACGAAACTGAAATGAACTGGCGCCAGGGAAGAGAAAAGCTGTTCGAATTTCTTAATAAAGCAAACGAATTTCATCATTCAATAAAGTCCAATACTGACATCAGATACAAGTCATGTTGTTTGTTTGTTTTTTTGTTTGTTTGTTTGCTTTTTGGGCGGGGGGTTCACAACAACAAAGATCCTTGGCTACAAAACTACACATGGATGTTTACTTCGAATCAACACACAAACACCAATACTTGCACCCATCCAGTGCCACCCAGAACATTGTATTCAACCACCAAACCCCTTCGCCAGGCTCAAAGAGTGAAAAGGTTCTGATGAAAAGATATTTTAATGGCGATATAAAGAATTCTCTCAACACCGAATCAAGCAGACACTGACAGAAACAATACAGATGCTGGCAAAGAAAAGCCGAAAATTAAGAATCGAGACAGCTGTTGATGTTGATTTAATGTTTAACGGTACAGCAACACAAGTAGGTTATTTAGTGCCAAGAGAATTAGAATTAAGGCACAAAAGAAGG
>JAECUM010035773.1:0-51165 GCA_016617855.1 Megalonaias nervosa
TGAACAGAGAAAACAATTGCTTGGCCCGACCGCGAGGAAGGCTGTACAGAACAATTTATAACGTAATATGGTTCAAATCGTGCAGATATTTTCTTAGAATCATCGATAGCAGATATATGCGATCACGAATAAAAAAATCTGATTTTGTCAAAAGGGTTTTACCCCACAACAATATGAAAATTCCGTACAAAGAACACCCGAATCTAAACGTAAAGAATTGAAGAACTTGGTGATTTTATTTGGCCACATGATGAACACTGATAAAGGTTGATGATTAGAGATCAAATTATGTCAAGATATAACAGAGACCGGAATAGATAAACGTGTTTCAGGTGCAAGTGAAATTGAAATAAATGGTCTCTGTTCGGAGCTACCGCCTCGGTTTCCAAACAACCCAGGTATAACTACGGAAATCCATATGAAATTGCAACTCAGGTTAAAGACGCACAACTATTATGTTCCAACAGTTGTAGTTCTCTAGTTCTCAATGTCGTAAGCAAGTAAGGTAACTTAGTAATCCCACTATATACAAAGTATATATAATTACAGTGGCCGTGCCTTAATTTGAAGAATTCCCTTTTTCTGACCTGTCTGCGTCTTGCTAAATGTGCGGATGCAGGCGGAAGCATACTTCAAAATCTGAATCATGTTTATTCAGTGCAAGACTGTGCAGCATTCTCATTCACAAAAATGATCATACATATACAAATATAAACATATACGACAAATCCAGACCCATTTAATGCACTGCTCTATTTACTGCATAACAGACTAGCTGTTACAAATTTGTGTCACTAATCTTGATGATTTTCAACTGTTCATCTTTGCTTTATTGACATATAGAATGTTTCCACAGTTCTGATGTAAAATGTGTCCTTTTTCTTTACATTGGACGTTATATATTTCATTTTATGTGCATTATTTAGTTCTTTTATATCTAACATGAAACAAATAAACAAACAGATGATTGATATCGCCCTGATGATTAAGATAATATAATACTTGCCAGCATTTGGCATACAAAATGTAAAATTGTAACTTCAAAACCTGAAACTAATGCTTTCTAAATCTATTGCGTTATCCGTTGCATTGGGATGTAGGTAGTACAACCAATTTGCCGATATTGGGTGCTTACCTCTTTCTTAAATGGAGGGAAAATTGCAGCGGTAGATGAATATACCATATCATAACTTATAGAGTGACAATCGAACGGTGTGTTCTGCAAGATAGTACATATGCATACACTTGGCTGGCTAATTATATTTATTTGTGGGCTTTTGTATGTATAAATACCTTGCAAATATATATAAAATAGCGAAATATTGAGTACAACAGCAAACTAAATATACTATGCTTTACCTAGTCGACGGGAATTGGTCAGACTGGGGTCTATGGTCCTCATGCACGGCCACTTGTGGTTCGTACGGTACTAGAAGCCGAACAAGAACCTGCACCAATCCGGCGCCCGCTTCAGGAGGGGCCGACTGCATCGGAACGGCGTCAGATGTGGAGATATGCAACATTGACGCATGCCAAGGTAATACAATTTATTTTTACACGTAGATAATCGGTGTTGCAGTCTCTTCTGAAGAATATTGTAATTTGTGCTATAAACAGGTAAACGTGCGGATTCATTCTTGGCAGACTGAGTGTTTTATGTGTGTTGATTTGCTGTATTTTAAAAAAAAATGGATAATGTGCGATATTTTTGGGAGACAAAAATCCCGAAGGCTCCAACTGTTTCTAACCTCTATTCATTTGAGATGAACTGCATATGTCTGTTATAGTGTAGATCCTCCGGTAGCCAAGAAATTAGAAACAAGGGTGTGTTTATGTACAACTGAACTCGCCTAGAATTTAATATAAGCAGTCTTCAACCTAAAATAAATCAAGATCCTCGGCCATTGACATGCCCATAATTTTCCTGTTCGCTCTCAGATTGGGCAGGCCCAAGCATTGGTAGAAGCATGCACATTTGTTATCCAAGCTAAAGATTGGACGAGGGTAGTTACAACTGGTGCAGTACTATTGACAACCACAGCTATCAAAATTACTATTCTGAATTACAATTTGTACAAATCCCTGACCAAAGGAATAGCGAGCAACCTGAAAAGAAATTCACTTGGCTTCTCAACAAATCTACTTGATGCTGTTGAATTGAACATAATACAATGTTTATTGTATATTAGCACTAATTCGCAGATAAAAAGAAAATTGGGAAAATATCCTAAGATTTTGTTTAAATATGGAAAGGTTGTAATTAAGGAAAACGAGTCCTATTGTAAAACATCAATAGATAAGATACCCGAACTACACTTTGCATCTGAGAGCTACCTATGAAATGTGTAAAGATGACTTTGACAATAACCTTGTAGTACTTGATGTTTTGAAGATTTCTACGTCTAGTCTGCTCCATTATCTAAGTGACGCCAATCAAGAAGCAACAGTGTGCATCTAGAAGAAATGTACAAATAACTATTTCGAATGTGCATGTTCAAGTATCTCAAATGTCATCAAAGACAAAAAAATCTCCCCCCCCCCGTGACGAAATCAGTCAAACGAAAACACTCAAAACATGTACATGTGCAGATGGTTCAAGCTAGCACACTGTAAGAACTATTAACGCGCCTAAAAGTTAGTTTGTTCAACATTTTGAAGGAGAACACACCTCTTCGGATCCATAGGCTGTTATGCATTATTCAAACTCATCGCTTAACCCAAGTGATGTGATTAAGGCAAACATACCAATAACGGGATAACGTCCCTAAGAAATCTGGGAAAGACTGGACCATACATACATAATCGCTGCAAGTACAGCGTAAAACATGAGGGACATAATAGGTCAGTCTTAGACCCACCTCACCGTCCGCAATGGGAAGGGATGTAATGGAAATATCCACACACATAAGTATTTCTCATAAAAAAACAATCAAATAAACGGGAACATTTCACTTGAGTAGGTGCAAACTTATGAGAAGAAAAAACAAAGGTACAAAGAGAGAAATAATCAATTGGACCAACCGCGAAGAAGGCGGTAAACAACAATTTATAACGTAACATGGCTCAAATCTTTTAGAAATTTTCTTAGAATCATCGATAGCAGTTATTCACGATCACGAATAAAAAAAAACTGATATGGAGAAAGGGTGTTGTCCACAACAATACGAATATTCCGTACAAGAACATCCGAAACCAAAAGTAAAGAATTGAAGAATTAGGTGAGTTTGTTTGGCCACATGTTGTAAATTGGTAAAGGCTAATGATTAGATATCAGCTTCTGCCAAGATATGACAGAGACCGGAATAGATAAACATGTTCCATGTGCTAATGAAGTCGAAGTACATGGCCCTGTTCAGAACATACTACTCTTTTTCCAAATAATAGCCATATTCGAACAAACCTGGTATAACTACCGAAAAACACAATTATTATGTCCTACCAGTTTTAGTTCTCTAGGTTTCAAGGTCGTAACCAAGTAAGGTAAGTTAACAATCTCACTATGTACAAATTAAATATATACTTACAGCGGTTATGCCTTAATTTGAGGTTTTCCTTTTTCCTTTTTCTAACCTGTTTGTGTCTTGCTAAATGTGTTGATGCAGGCGGAGGCGTACTTCAAAATCTTAATCTTGGTTTATTCAATGCAAGGTTGGGGAGCTCTCATATTCGCAAAGATGATTATTCATATAAAACATATATTAACATATACGACTGCTCCAGACCTATTTAATGACCTGTTATCTTTACTGCATAACATACTAGCTGCTATAAATATTCGCCACTGATCTTGATGATTTTGAACTGTTCATTCTTTTTGTATTGACATATGTAGTTGTCACATACTGTTATTATGATGTAATGTGTCCCGGTTCTTTACACAGGAAATTATACATTGCATTATATGTGTATTAATAAGTTGTTGTATATCTGATATGAGACAAATAAGCAAACACATGAGTGATATCCCACTGACGATTAAGATGATTTAACTCTTGCGGCATTTGACATACACACAATGGATAATTGTAACTTAAAAACCGGAAACTAATGATTTCTAAATCTATTGCATTATCCAATGCATTGGGATGCAGTTAGTACAATCAATTTCACGATATCCGATAGTCATGTCATGTTACATGATGCTGATGCTGCAGCGGTAGCTAAATAACCTATATTATAATTTATAGGGTGAGGATGGAAGGGTGTAGCCACACAGTACGGTACATATTAATGATAAATACATTTGGCTGGCTATTTTGTATAATATTGGATTGCCTTCGTTCGTCTTGTTTTTAAGATAACTTTTTCTCTCGATGTTGTTTGCTATCTCCCAACGAATAAAAAAAGAAAGATGAATTACGGATCAACAGTGCACAACATAAAATTTCCAGCTGACTATAAATACGTTATAGCTTGCAAATATATGGAAAATAATGACATATATAATAGAACAGCATATTAAGCCAGGATTGAATGCAACAATTTCAAAAGCAAGGTTTGAAAATGGTATGAGTGACACAATATCAGATCTTAACTTGCATGAATTTGCTTTGACTAAAGTCAGATTAGAATCAAATTCTTCTTAAACATATATAACGGGGTCGAACCGTATGACACGATGTATTGTTCATAACCTGAAATTTTAAACTCGGTGAGTATAATAGTCTATTATTGTTTCCAGAGCTAACAAACAAAAGACTATTGCAACTTTAATCTGGAAATTCTTCTTGCTAATAATATCATATATATTGTTACGTATATGTAATTTAATTACTCGTTAGTTTTAAAATGTTTTTATTTTATTTTATTTCATTACGTATTACTGTAATGATAATTTTGTCTACAGGATGTGATGTTCTTATAAATTCAGTTCAGTTCTGACTGTTTTTCTTAGCATCAAAGTAAACAAGTCATTATTGCAACATTATATTTTTAGCTGATCTAGTTCTTGACCTTGATTCAGAATTGTTAAACACAGTGAAAATCATTGGCCGTCATCAAGGTCATATTGGCTTGCGTGTCAGCTCTGTTGTAAACAACGTGTTTTTTTTATTTTTTTTTATCATTGAATCTTATAGTAAGATTCGTTCAGTGTAATCAAATCCGTAATTGTCCCACGTGATGATTGACACATAATGTTTCTGTGCCGCGGCAAAGTAAGTGATCATGTGACCAATCACTAGTTTCAAAATGACGTATCAGTTGGGTTTATTAACCCCTGTAATTATAAATTTAATTCAGCCGTATTCACACCTTTAGTGCTCAGAGGTGTTTTTCTTGTTGTTGCCGGTTTTGAATTGAGATCTTATTTAAAATAATTTATTTTCCCTGGAGACTTTACTGTGTTCATTCAAATTCTTGGACAAAGACAAATATTGGAAATTATTCGGAATTCGGAAGCCTGATTATTATTCTTGGATGCAAAAAGGAACTGTTGACACATCGACACAAAAGAGGTTATAGAAGACGTCATCGCCCTCCATCTTGGAACTTCGTCGGGATTCGAACTTTGATTCATTAAGAACTTGCTACTGAAAAGACTTATATTTTTAAATTCTAGGATTAATTTGTGGATTAGATTCACAAACCGTAAGTCCTTTTTCATATTTATGCCTTGTTTTTCTAAGGACATAAATTATTCTTTAAAGTTACAAAGCTTGTTGTCTTCACTCTCTTTTGTTACTTTGTACGAGCCTAGACTCGTAACAATATATATATATATATATATATATATATATATATATATATATATATATATATATATATATATATATATATATATATATATATATAACATATATATACTATACTTCTTCTATATATATATATATATATATATATATATATATAATAATAATAATAATAATAAATTAATGATCCTTACAAAGATAAAAATGTATAATAAATTTAAAGAAACTGTTCAAGATACATTGTTTAAATATTTATTAAATGCCAGTCAGCAGGGGGATTGGAGACTGCTTATAACAGAAGAACAAAACCACGGTAGCAACAAGTCGGCAGTTTTACGTTACGCACGTCGGGACCATTTGGATAAATTTATTACATATTGTCCTTATCAGCAGCGAGAGAACAGTATGAAGATATAAACCCGTATGCAAAGACTATGTCTTCATCCGTTACTGAAGCTAATTGTTTTAGTACATTTTAAACGCAAACGTGACCAAATTCTACGTGAGACATTAGCAATACACAGGTTGCTAGATTAACTAATTTTATTATTATTAATATTATTATTGTTGCTATTGTTATTGTAAGTCGTTGTTTAACCCTTTAGCAAGTATATACAGCCAAGAAGTTGTCATGGCTAGAAAGGGTAGTAATAAATGTAATATTAAAACACTGAACTGTTCAAGTGTTTGCCCGAGTGCAAGGAAGAGTCTGAACCCGTCCTATTATTCATGTATAAATTGTTTTTACCAAACACCCAAAACGGTATAACTGACACTCACATATATATCAATATTCAAATAGATTGTGCAACTCCCTTGCTCAGACACCCAATTTTACAATTATACGCACGCTTCATTTTGATGTTCAAGTCATTGTATATTATTAAGTACCTAAACGGATTAAGAATACAGGTAAATCCAAGCTAATGCATGAAAGATTAGCTTCTACTGAAGGGAGCTTCCATCCCTTGTGTAATGTTAGTCATTGTCTGTACATAGTCATCGTATCAGAAGCTTTCTGTACAGCTCTCTAAAATATTTAATGTCGAGGTTTATATCAACGTTTTAGGGCGAGATTACTCAGGGGAAATACGGGTGGCATTTAACTCTAGCTTTACATGTTTTCGGCTTATAACAGTTTCTTCAGTCTCTGGATAATTATTGGCCAAATACAACTAGTTTTAATTTTAACATTAAAGCGGGATATTCATAAGAATATGGTCTACTCGAAACATTGATTGCCTTGTTCATGAATCTTGCGTGAGTGATTTGAAGAAATTATATCTTCATATCTTCATAACATGCGTACACTGTGCCTGCTCGCAATGATACCTATTTATCATGTGACCTTCGTCGTCTTAAATGTGCTAAAGAAATGTTAAATAAACAATGCCTTTCTTTTCGGCGTACGTAAATAACCCTCGAGCCATGACACACGGATAGTTCTCTCGCACGATATATTTCACCAAGTATTGGTTTTGTAATAACGTTCTCGCTTGCCGTGTCAGACGAAAGTGCTACAATCCAGAAACCCTATCTAAAAACTACTCAGGCGGTACACTCTGATTTAGCTCACTCATTTTCGTCATCATCGTTTATTACCAATGAAGTGTCCTATCAGAAATGATAAGTAGACATATCTGCAAACCTGACCTTTCTTCAATCGTTTTTCTGCTGATATATTCCATTGTTTATGTATGTTGGCGATAATTTTAAAAGAGCATTCTGCTCGCAGACAGAACATAGATCGAGGTCAAAAGGTATATATTAAAAGGGCAAGCTGCGAAAGGAGGATAATGTAATGATCTTGCCCGTGCATTCTGAGGTTATTTAATATTGCGCTATTTTTTCTGTACCTAAAATATTTCGAAAAGGGAAAGCACACTTGTTAGTTTGAGCGGAGGCATTCGCATTTTAGAATTGTGATCTGGTCTCATTGTAGCGGTTTAGATGCTGATAAGAATAAACAATAATAAAGCGAGACCCCCCCCCCCCCCGAAAAAACCCCCAAAACTTATAGTTCGAACGTTTGAAGGTCGAATTCTAAAAAGCTCTTCATGTTGGTAATCTACAAGCATCGTCAAAGTGTTTAGGTTCAGCTGTACAACCTATAATGTATTTAATAAAGATGACATAACTTTAGAAATTCATTGCTTCTTTATTATATGTTAAGGCGGACCATGTACGCATAGCTCTGCTTAAAACCAATAATGGTTGATGTCATGTACATTTCGAAACTCCAAGGATACATTTACATGATGCCACTCGCTTTTAGACACAATTAATCTTTTAAGCCTTATAAGTGATGCATAATTGTTTCTGATCTTTTGTGGCAGGTATAGTTGCTTTCCTTGGATCTAGATGACATCTATTGCTGCACTTGTCAGCCTAAATTGAACTAAGCAACCACTTTCAATCAACTTTCTCTGGCTAGCAGGCTTTAGGTCCAATGATACAATCATTTAATTCCTTACTTTATAACGAGCAATAACTGCCTATGTTAGGAACAATACATCTCTTTTGTTTTGTCTTGACGATACGTATTGTCTCAAATGTCATATGCAATCCATCGAGCTATTTATGTTTTTAGTTGATGGCCAATGGGGATTATGGACGATATGGAGCTCTTGCAGTGTGACATGTGGAACAGGTGGCATAAGTACTAGGCAACGCAGCTGTGATAACCCCAGACCTTCTGCTACTGGACATTACTGTATTGGACAGCCATACGAAAACCATCTTTGCTCAGCACCAAATGGTAAGCAAAATATAGAAGTTAACCAAAGTGTCTGGATGATCAACTGTGAAGCAATATACATGGTTACATGTAGCTATACCGCTGAATTGTAAGAACCTCAGCTTTTGTGTTTAGCAGTATTTGGTGTGAGAGATAACCCAGTTTTACGTTATACTGATAAGCGTCATCCTTGATAATTGTCTTGCCGTCTGTAGTGATCTTACTTTTAGTAATATCAATTACCACGGAAATATTGCCGCACATTACAATGGGCAGAGAAGTGATTTGATTTCATTGAAAACCAGCATATGTATAGTACATTAATAGATTAATATAAATCTTTAGGAACATTTTGCAAGCTGTTACTTATGTCTAATTTATAAAGGACAATTTGAAGCTCGAAGAAGAATCAATATAAATATTATCTTTGCTTATAGCGTACTGTTGAAAGACGTGACAAAAATATGTTTACTGACAGAGCTTAAGAAAAGAAATGTTCGGCCTGAGGACAACCATACTTTCGTTTTGAATAACTATGCTATAATATACTATACAGAGCATATATATATATATATATATATATATATATATATATATATATATATATATATATATATATATATATATATATATATATATATATATATATATATATATATATATATATATATATATATATGGTGGTCTCAAAACGAAATTATTGTTGTTCTCAGGCCGAACATATCTGTTCTTAAGCTCTCTCAGTAAACATATTTTTGTCACGCGTCCATGTTTAGTATTAATTAAAAGGTTCTTAGCTTAAGACAAATACAGAAAGTTTTCCTAAAATGATTTGTATGTATCTTACCTACAAAGTTTCAAAAGTGTAATGGAGAAGAACGACCTTCAACCAGAAAGTAGCAGACCTCCTGCTATTTAATTGCCAGTTGCATTTGTAATAAACAGGTTTACAAGTCGCTAGCTAAGAATCAGTCTTGCACGGCTATCTCTAAAGAAACTATCAAGTTATCTTATTTTGCCAAGATTTTCGTAGCTATCAGTGGGAATGATCCTAGATATAGGCAAAAACATGATATTGTAAAGAGTGACACTGATGAAATATACAAGGAGGTTGAGGAAAATGAAAAATATCAGGTATTTGCGCAAGAAAATAAAATATTGTTTTATCATGGTCATGATGATGATCATGATCATCATCATCATCATCTTTAATCCCTTATCCCTAGAGGTCGTTGGGCCACCACAGTTGACTTTACAATAAGTTCTTTCCATCTTTTACTGTTCTCTACTGCCCTTTGGGAATCTCCTTAATGTTGTCTTCCAACCTCTTTTTCTCTCTGCTTCTTCTTCTGCACCCTCGTACAGTTCCTTTCAAGATTGTTTTTGCCAGTCCAGATGATCTTGAGTCATGACCATGCCATTTCAATTTGTGCCTTCTTACAGTGTCAAGATGTTTCATAGGATCCGATGGCTCGTTGGATTCTGTTGTGGACGTCTTCGTTGGTTATATAGTCAGTGTATCAGATACACAAGATCTTGCGGTAGCATCTCATTTCAAAGGTTTGATTACTTCTTTGTAGATCTGATGTGAGCGTCCATGTTACAGAAGCATTCAGAAAGATAGATATGACAATCGAGCGCATCAGCCTTGATTGGAACCAAAATCAATGCTGGTATGTTTGCATATTGGTGTCAACGTTGTTATTCCTGCTGTTGTGTGGGTAATCATGCAAAGTAGTTCTGGTTTGGAGCTCTCATCTGTATTAATTGATCCCAAGTACTTAAAGCTTGACTCTTTCCAGCGTCTGTCCACTGACCTTTATTTCTGCACTGATTTTGGTTTTTTTCGGCGCTAATCCCCATAACGTATGCTGTGGAGGTTGTGTCGAGGCGCTCAACCAAATCAGCCAGTTCTTTTTCATCTCCTGCTAAACCATCGATATCTTCTGCGAGCCGAAGGTTGATGATTGTTCTTCCTCCGATGCTGACACTGCCCTTGTGGACATGCACGGCATCCTCCATGATCCTTTCCAGGAAAATGTTGAAGAGTGTAGGTGACAGTATTCATCCTTGTCTGACCCCAACTGTGGTTCGAAACCAAACTCCATTGATGAGGACAGTACTGGTGGCTTTGGCATAGAGGTGCTCAACAACCTGTACCAGGTTTGAGCTGATGTTACACGTCCTCATAGTTGCCCATAAGGGCCTCTATCGAAGAATAGAAGATTGAGATCACTCTAAGTTCACCGTCATTTGCATCACTATTTATAGTCTATCAAATAAATATCAACAACGGCATCGACCGGTAGGATTGAGATAAGCTTATATATTGTATTATATTACAAGTTTTGTGTTATTGCAACTATTTGACACTATATGACGGTGTGGGAAAAACCCGATTCTATAATGCATATCAGCGAGTTTATCTTTATTGAAGGAAGTAAGAGGAGATAACTTTCTATTTCTTCGCTCTGAATACCTTAATTTGTCTCATAGGTATCTGGAACGATTATATGTTTCGATGAAAAATAATCATATCTGCTGCTCACTAATGCCTGCCCCAATGACTTTGTATCATTTTTCGAAGATGTGTGCATGGTCGAAATGGTACAGGGATTGACGCTTAGGGGCAATATGATGTGTGCCGTTATTCGCGGACTCGGGCTTAATCTGCGTTGGGTTTTAATTAAAATGATATTACCTGCGTGATATATCTTTAGTGATGCAGGTTTGGTTCTAATTAAATACAATTTGCATTTACTCAGCATTAGTAGGTTAAAACATTTCTTTCCATTTATTTACACTGTGATCAGGAAAGATTATAATTTACAAGAAATACCAACTTCATGCACGCTAATAATTATTGAACCGACATTGGAATTGTGGGCTGTCTGTATTAACAAATAGTATATGAGTGTTTCTGGCTCCCTTAATTTATATAGTTCTTAGATTTTTAGTACTTTAGAGTTTCTAGCACACACCGTGGTAATTCCTGTTGAAGCGTACATGTTAACATCCAGTAATAGGTGTAGAGACATAAACCGTGGAGCAGCAAAGAAGCGAACATAGAAAACGAGGATCAGCGACTGATAAAAGTGAAACGCCAGATAATAATAATAGTTAGTCCTCGCAGACTCTCATATTCGACATTTTAGTCATAAATATGTAACGAAAAGAAGCCATTCTTTCGTAATGTTATGTCATTTCATAATATTATCCTAGGACATGAGAGCTCACGAATCTAAATCTAGTACGATACATTGTGTAAGAGTATACCATGCGATTAGCAAAGTATAATTCACGATTAGCATGTGTATTTGTACCTTCTTTCCAGCAACAAGTAGAATAAACAATCAAGACGTTTTAACTGTCCCGGATTGATATTCACACTTACAATATCTACTCTGCTGTAATGTTCTATTTTCAGGTCCGCAAATTGTACAGAATGCACATAACTTCACAAGGTCAGCGGGATCTCAGGTTGTAATTAACTGTGTTGTGCATGACAGTTTACCTCCACATCAAGTCCCACAAGTTGCATGGACTGTTCCTCAAGTAGGTTTCGCTTTGAGTTATCTTAAAGTGTCAATACGAGAGGAAGCCTACACAGGGGAGCCGCAGTGGTTCCGTGGTTAGGGTGATGGGTTCATTTATTTATCTTACTATACTAACGTCCTCAGACATACATACATAAATACATACATACATACATACATACATACATACATACATACATGCATGTGTGCTGTTTCTAATATTGCATGTACCCTAAACTTTCGCTACAATATTATTTGATCATATAAAGTAAAGTTTTGGCAGCCAATGTGCACGGTGACTTGAAACTATGCGATGTCTTCTGATACTGACTGGGATGTATTCTTATAAGAAAATAGTGGATTTGACGATCTTCTGCTAAATCGGAGACGAGAGCGTCATAACTTCTTCATACAAATAGTTTAAGTGGTTTTTATTTACCAAATATTTTTAGAAACCTAATTCTATTACAGCCTTTAATTAAAGGAGAACTCCAACGGCGATATAAATATTACACATTAAATCGTTTTTGCCTATACTGCAATAAATATTTTGTACTTAAGCAGAATATGAAGGAAGACTCAAGAAAACCAAAGACACCGACATTGGACCTTTCGTTATTTATTGTACCATTTTGGAAGTAACAAATGCGAGAAATATACCAGCAACCACTGCTCCTCATAATGATAACACTTCATCTGTTTATTGTTATTTATACCTTTATTACTTCTGGTGCTCCTTATTTCACCTTGCACTCTACAAGTCTACTTCTACAAGTACTCTTTCTGCAACCGCCGTTGCAAATGCTGCTGTTACTATTGCATCTACATTCGTTATTGTGTCTATAAGAACTGCTACAGGAATAATACCAACAACAATATTTTTCAGTACCACATACGTAATCAGCATCATCATCGCCATTAATAAAACTTCCATCACCAATGCCCATTATTATTTCTTGCAGATAGTCGGCCATCCCTTTCCGACAAATTTGGAAGAATTTCCAGATGGATCCCTCGTAATACACGGATTGACAAGGGAAAATTGCGGCCCTTATTTTTGTACATTAATCACTGATTGTGGCTCGTATGATTCACCGGACTTCTATGTCGCTATTTCTTAGTCAAAAGCAGTATATAGCAATGATGTCAGTAAACCATTTACTCTGTGACTAGAGACTGTGATAATTTTTCAGCAGTAAAATAACAGGTACCTAGGTACAGGATATTATTATCTTCTCCATCTAATTCCTATATACCTTTATATATGAAACACCTACTCATGACAAACACATGTTCAGTATAAAGTCAAGTTCAAGTTCAAGACGAGGAATATACAAGCCGAATTCTACAATGATGGACTTGGTTTAGAAATCACGACTATCGTGATAAATATATTGTTTTCTCGATAAAGACAAAATATTTGTTTCAAAAAATAAATTTTACAAGATTATTATGATCATGTCAGAACATAATATAATACATTATGTTGAAGGTTACCCTAAGACACCACAATATTTGTAGTTACGAATGATCCAAATCATCTGTTATGCTTTCGAGATGAGCGAGATTAAAATGAAGGACGATTTGTCACTATCTGATGAAAATAAAGATTTATAAACTTTAAATATGTTAAATATGTCAAATGCATCGTTAAAGGGCTGGGAAAGACGATATAAATGAATTTACATCTCATAACTCGCAAATCAAATCAAATAGTTTTAAAACAGATCCATAAGAGAACAAAAGATCTTAGATAAGTGTAAAATCAATTGCAGTTCTTGACTTCATACCGCATACACGTCTTCTTTAAAAAAAAGATCAACAAGTACTATTTAGTTCAATTTAAAGTATTGCTATTTACCATGAGTTTTGAAAGGTTGTTGAAAGTCTAGTTGTAAAACGTCGAGTCTGATTATTAAGTGACCTCTCGACATTTGCCGCAATGTATGTTATGAAACTATTTTCTTATTTCCTATCCCATTTCTTTACAAGTTCTTTAGCTCACTGGACTAAAGACAAATATATTTTGCACGGCACGGATATTATGCGCTTCTAACATTCCGACTCTTTGGTGGCTCCATATTTTTCATGCAAGTTTGGCTCTTCTACAAATTGCACACAATTATGTCATTGGCGTCATTTGAAACATTGTCTCAGAAAAGTTTACTAAGACTTATGCCATTCGTTGCAGAAGACGCAATTCAAACAAAGTTTGCAATGTCAGGAGGTGCAGTCTTAAAAATAAACTCTTTCAAGTAACTTCGTATTTACTAGCAAGTGTTACTGATGACTAACATTTACCAATACTGATTCTATCCTTTCAATATATAATAAGTACATGTAGGTAAGGTGGACAAAAGTGTCATGGTACTTACACAAATGATCAGACTGCACAATTTCTCTGGAATGGCAATGAGATAGTAAGTTCTGGAGCCGTCGCAGTGGGATTAAATGTCAGTTCACATCTAGCTTTAACGGTCTGGTCTGGTGAGCCTAAAACGACGTGCAGGAAATTAGCAAGAAATGATCTATCTTCACAATATCAAGAATATAAAAGGCAATAAAAGGAATATAAAAGAAAAAAAAACACATGTGTGTTGAAAATATCAGCACGTAAATAACATATCACTTTCAAAATGCAAAGTATTGACAAGACATTTTACACTATAACAATCTATCACCAGGAAATGTTTAAATTGCAGAATTACCTGCAATGAACTCTAGAATTTCTGCAGAAATCGACTGATTTTGAGGAAGGAAAAAGCATTTTTAGAGAATTAGTTCTCGCAAATGAAAATCGTCTTCCAGAAGACACACGGGTGAATTATATGCAACTTGATGTAGCAATTTCACATAACGAATGTAATCAAATCCATCTGTCCATCCATCCATCCGTCTTTGTTTTAGATCAGATAAAGCCAATCATCTGGTTAATTACATATATACTGCTGTGTGTTTGGAATTGCTTTTAAACCTCTAGAATTAAGTTCCTTTGATATTGCAATATCGAATACTGATACCCATTATCTGATCCCTATAGCCAACGTGACTACAGTATCAGGAATATTTAGAGATCACAATACTGGATGTACTCTGTCAAGTTTGGAAATACTAAGTCACGGGTCGTAGTTGTAATCTTCTTTCCACCCCAGTGTATCTTTGTAATGTTATATCTTATCAAATCAAATACACATCAAATACTTTTAATGCGTCAATGAACCCTGGAAGGCTCAACTGATTAGTCTCAGTTATGCCGTAGAGATAGAACTTCTTTTCTTTCGTGCATGTTTTCGTCCTGAAAAAGAAACAAAATAATATGAAGAAAAAATACACAATATTTGCAAAAGAAGATTTTGGGTACGGCTAATTGTTCCAGGCACAACTCAGCAAGACAGACCTATTTTGAATCCATTTGCATGAAATTGAGACCCAGCAGATACTGGATGAGTATGAATTGCTTCGTCGTGTTATGCTATTTTATGCAATATGTTGTGTAACAGCATTACATGAACTAACATTATAAACATACCATGGAACAGTATTATTTTTGTCTGAGCTAATGAGCGTCTTCTTTGTCGAATATGAAGTAGAACTAATTATGGCAATGTTTCAGAAGGAAACGTAAATGAAAAATATGCAATATACAATAAATGTTACATGTTCATAACTAAAACAATACAGAATCTTCGTGTGTGTTTTTAGGCAGCTACTCTTCAATGACAACTGCTTGGATGGGCACTATCTTTTTTAACGGAAACTCCCTTGAGCCAAATATCGATCTTTACTGCAATAGGAAGAGTTCCTCTGGTCTCTTTATACATTGTAACTAGTTTGTGAGAGATAACCTAAATCATATGAGAACACGTGCTATATTGTCTCAGCATAGCAAAGACAATAGCCACGGTTAATTCAGAGTGTATATTAAGCTCTCCGTGCTGTAGCAACAGCCAATGTTATAAAATAATTTCCAGCATCTATTGCGTCGACAAATACCACGTTTTGTGGTCTCCATTTCCTTACTTTCCTATTTCGTAGTACGTATCAGACTGGTATAGGTTTTCGTCTACAGATCATTATTTCTTCAGATTTTATTTGAGAAATCGGAACCATCTGGAACTTTCAAACGTTCAAATAGTATGTACGGCACGTATTCATTAATCGTAACGATAAAATGAACAATATATTCTCATAAATTGGAATCAACGAGGTGTTGTTACAGTTCTGTCTTATTTAACCCTAATACTGTCCTCAAGGCTGGTGATTCTACAAGTAAGTCTAAAACAAATGCTCATATAGTGTATACTAAAATATTTTTTATTTCTTGTGTTCCTTTAAAATGTTTTGTGTCCCCCGAATTTGAAGGGTGTAGGACACATTATGATCCTATGTGCAACAATACTGGCCATAGAAGTAGATACCAATGCATTGAGTTTATGATGCTGTTTGCATTCAGCACACAAGGATAGGAAATGCTGCATTCAAACTGTCCCTCCCATCACGGCGCATTTTCAGTGGATCCAGTTTCTATACGGGCTTATTATAGTTTCTGTAGGGGTTTATTATGTTTGTATATTCATCACAAATGTGCGATTAAAGCAATTGAGTTTCTGCAGAGTAGAGAATTTCTTTGCTGGAATGTTACTAATATTTGTTACGTGGCAGTATGTGCATACTATATCTTTCATGGCCATGTGTGCATTTACTATATTCTGTTTATGGAGGTGTTTATGTATATCTGTAGTATTCATCGACTCATTTCAATCAGCAATAACAAGATATTTAAGACGGCTAATGTGGTGACCATATTGGACATCAGATCTGCACCATTTTCATTTAAGACCAACTGGACACAATGTCTCCTGGTGCAAACCCCATGTCGGTATGACTTTAAGTAGATAACAAAAACATGATAGAGACCAAGGAAAGAGGTCTATAAATAAAGGATTTAGATGATAGGTGGAGTTCCACCTGCTCATCCCATTAGTATTCCAAGTGCATTACTGCCATATAAAGAAAGTTCTTTCTTGTAACTTGGTATATAAAATAAGAATATTGAACCAGCCCGTATGCAGTGTCTTATCTCATAAAATCAGTAACTATCTATATATTGCTTGACATATTGGGATTTCACTCATTTAACATTGATGATTTGGATACCGGACACCGTCAAACGATAAGCAGCAAGTTTATTTTAGCAAACTAGTTTAACCTTGATTGTCCATAAGTGCTTAAAGATAAGTTGAGATTGTCCTTATCTATAGCAGTTGGAGAGAACTAAGAATGGTTTGAATTATTTCACTGTCATTAAGGTCACTTTGTGGTGTGATTTAGTTTACATTTGTAAGTCTAAGCGGCATGCATTTCTATTTTGAATATGTTTAATTTTCGTTATATGTATAATTTATTAGATGCGTACTATTTGACGTTTCAAGCGGACATGCTATTTTGTCATATGGGCTATCAACTTGAGAGTTTGATACACCAGTATAACCAATCCACTCTTGGTATCAGGACAATAACTTGCTTCTTGTATACTCTGATGTATAATTAGCATCAGGTGCAAGATATCTTCACATTACCTTTAGGAAACATTGCAATAAATATGATTTTTGTCTCTTTATTTAACATTATCGATATTTCATGTTTTCCGCAATAACTTTACTTGTGACTCAAAGGACGTCATAACGTACAATTTATATGGCTTCATAATGCCAAGGGCAACGCATTATGTATACAACTATGTTGTTTCATCCAGTTTAATACATTGTTCGAATAAGTTTTGAAATATGATGCAACAGTCGCTATGTTTCACAGCGAAACAAAATCTCCTCATTGTTTAGATACTATCATACTGCCATCTAAAAGTATCTCCACACGAGTACGTTACACTTTGAGGAGATGATAAGTTCTATATGGACACCAGTATACGGTGTGTCACTGTTGAGAGTGTGTGACCTGTTCAGGCACGTATGTTCTGTCCATCTATGAGTGTAATGGTCTACAAATGTCACAACTCACCAAACTATTGTCCACCGATAGAGAAATTAATTCTAGAAATTTATCATAGCTGTTTCATCGACATGAAATAAATGCAGACATATAGCTTCATCTTCTTGTAATCTGTCAGAACCAATCTTTCTCTCGCATAGTAATTGATACAGACCTAACACACAAAACTTTTCATTCTCTAATTATAGAGCCAGCATCTGTTTTGGCAGATGTGATCTATGTGTAAATTTCAAGGGCTGAAAAGTGACAAAAATAATTCTTTCTCACAATTTGATTTAATAATCAAAGTTATATAATGACAACTTAAGAGTATTATGAATTAAATAGAAAATAATGAAAACATTCCTCCTCAAGCTTAACAGAATCGAATGAATTTCAAATCCTCGCCGCTGAAAATAGTCCTGATGTATCACAATGACATTGTCCATAACTCTTTTAAATAATTCACATTAGTACCATAATAAGAATTTTGTCCCATGAACACTTTGCAGTTCCAAAGAAAAAGCTATTTTCTCTCAAATAATATCTGAGCACAACATAAAACACATCTGCACACTGACGTAATCTTGTTACAATCTGTTTGATATTAGCAAGAAGCCATCATTTTTCATCAGAAAATATTTACAAAATATTATTATTATTATTATTATTATTATTATGATTATTATTATCATTATTATTATTATTATTATTATTATTATTATTATTATTATTATTATTATTATTATTACAAAGAAAGAATTGCATTTGTCATACATTAATTTTGAATATTACAAATGTAATTATATTTAAATACCTTTAGTCACATGATTGACACGTGTCACGTATGTGAACGTGGTGGCCAAATACGATGATCTGAAAGATATTCGGGTCAAAACCCAACAAAGAAAAATTTTAATATTGCAAACGTAATTATATTTAAAATCCTTTAATCACATGTTTTACCCGTGCCATATGTCAGTGGGACGTAGTGAAAGATATTCAGGCAAAATATATCATTTAGAAAAAAATTCGGACTAAAACTATGCCATATTTAAAAAAAGTATTTAATGGCGTATGTTAATGTGTTAAGTACATGCATTCCTGTGCAATACTGCGAATTATTCTTGATTTTCAGGACAGCAGTCTTTTTATATTTTAATTTTACATAATTTCTCAACTCCGCGAAATATTTTCTTGTTTGCTGAGTAAGTTTGTTTTATGTTTTACTGGCCCTCTCTGATAACCATCTGCATAGGTGCTGGCTTCCCAGTCAAAGTTTCCCTGTCTAGTGCAGCTAGTAAACTGAGAACTTCATTGTTAACACTTTCTGAGTTTGTCAACAAGCTCCCTAAAGTCAGCACAGCGTCTCTCCACTTTAGTTTTTACATTACAACTTTTAAATAAACATTAACATACAGATAGCAAAGTCATCTACTATAAGGTACTGAACATTCACTTTTCGTTTGTAGGGCAGCGATTTGGTTTTCAGCTGTGAAATTGTATTTTATTTTTATTGCAATATAATCGTTCCCTTTTCAACTTATGTAATGAATATCAGTAGTAGGGGTAATGAAGGTTTCTGGCTAAAGGACCCATTCTCTAAAATATTTTGGACCAGAGACCTACCAAACAAGTACAAATTCCCTGTCCCAGAGACCCCACCCATCCCTCTCCCACTCCAAGGAGATTTTGGACCAGGGACTGTCTCCGACTCCAGAAGGACCAAGATCAGGTTGGCGGCAAAGCCGATTTTATTTCTAAAGTTTAGATAGAATTTTATTTCGAACTGCTTTGCAGTCTGAGATTATTTTATAAAGTGTAGACAATTTTTATGTCGGATTATTTTTATTTTACAACGTTTAGATAAAATTATGTTTGTTAGATTATTTCATACCTCATCACCGATTATCATCGTTTCAGCTGTTGATATCAGAAATATCTCATCGTCATGATAATAAAGACTAAACTTTATTTTACCGCTCACATAACGACGAGACTCAAATAAATCTTTTATTTGTAGTTTATTAAGACGATGATTTTTATAAATGAAATATACTTTTGATCGATTAGATCGATGGTACTTTTAGCATATCTTTGTTGACCAATTGGATCATTAAAATTGTTTAATGTTTTTCAAGATAATTGAAATACTCACTGTTACCAGATCTGGCATGTGACAGTTTTAGTCTGTCACGGCTGTTAAAACATATCTCTGATGTTTCGTTGTTAATTTCAACTGTCAACTCTTTATCGTCTATCATTAGATATTTGATCTTGCTATTGTTGCTATTTTTTCAAACATTATTTCTAAAGTTCACAAAAAATTTGATACCCAAGTCGTAATGACTTAGTCATGAAACATAATATCAACTAAAGATTTATCGTCGCGACAGTACCCAACAGCAAATGTATCTATTCCGTTTTCGCAGTAATGTTTGTCATCAAAAGTACTTAATCCACGTTCGATAATAACTTCTGTTTCATGTTGATGATGATTTGTTCGAATAGCCATTGCTCTTATAAAACTAACACCTCCATCAAATGCGTACTTGTAATCATTAAACTCAATAAATGTTTTTAATAAAATCACGAGGTAAACCGTTTGTTTGTTTTGTTATTTTATTATTGTCTAGCAACACGGCATACATTTTACTATGCAATCCGATAAACTATTTGATGATGAGAGAGTGAATTTCATCTTTAAATTTACCAATAACCTTTTTATTTGTATCATCATGAATATTTTTTTACTATCGCGAGGATAATCGGAAAGATCGAACAGATGTCGTTTATCGAAGATGTCTTGATAGACGTCATCATAAACAAGCTAGTCAGTATCGGTAAACAATATTTTACTTGACGGCCACTGCTCTCTAACAAAATTATAATGAAAATCGTACATGAGCCACTTCAACAAATCAAGTACAGAAGCTCCAACAAAAATCGGCTTATTTAATACTAACTTTGTTTTTCATCTTTGTATCGCGACATGATTCCCATTAAAAAATTTTCATACTCACAAAACGGTCGACCGACACAAGTTTGTTTCTGCGGTTGATATCATTAACTAGCTCGATGATTACTTGCTCTCTAATATGTTCTATCGTTTCCCCAAAGACGGAGTTGTTCATAAGTTTTTTAAAAATCACTTTTCGCTACAGCTCTCCTTGACGTGTTTCAGCTAATATAACCTCTCATCCACGGTTTCTGGTTGAATTTTAACACACGATGAACTTTCCTCAACACCAGACCAGCGTCTACTGCTTGTTTTAAAACTTTGTAATGCAAAACATAATTTCGCTTATCAAGTTAATTCGGAACTAGTCTTTTTGCAATATAATTTTGTCTTGGTGATTCCACTGCCTGGTGTTCTTTAGATAACAAACTGTAATTGATTGTCATTGATTCCGCACAGAGCGGATAATCATTACGTAAATCGTGCAGAAAAGTTGGATAATCAAGATAAACTTCAACAAATATGAAACATTGTCAGGTATCAATTTTTCTGTCTCCGTCAGAAATTGGTCAGGTGTAATCCAACGAAATCCACCAAACGACATTGGTTCTGATATTGCATAATCGTAGAGGTTATTGGCGTCGATATAAATGATGTATTTCGATGAAAGCATTGAATTATAATCTTTTATATACTTATTGTGTGCTTCAGTATATTTATTGTTATATCGCTAATACCGCCACGGATGCCTATTTCAATAAAGTTAAACATGTCGATGTCCGTCAGTAAGTCTAACTCCAACTTGCTAAACTTTAACAAGGCATCCCAAGATAACCCAGGAGCAGAGTAATATCAACAGGGATCTATTCCATAATTATTATAGGCTACTTTTGAAATGCTGTCAAATACATCCGTTAGCAATAATACATCCGTTTTCAAATACAAATCGTGACAATGGCCAAACGTCTTGCAATCGAATTCTTTCCAAATATCTTGTGCATATTTACACTCGTCATCGGTTATATGTTCGTGTTATTTAGTTGTGAATAAAATTTATCTTTGTCAGGTAAAGAAGTTTCATCAAATTTACTCCAATCGTCGAGACACTCGTACGGAAACACTCTTTTTTGTTAACGAGCTTGATTTATCACCAAAACAATCTTGTAGGTTATAAAACTCGCTACACCCTTTCACCAGCTCTTCTAAAGATGCTGCCGAAAACTATAGACTGTCAAAAGAACGCAACTTAACTAAAGTAAATGACATACTTTTCAAAATTATTTGGTATACACTTTATAATGTTATCGAGTTTTAAACGAGACGTTATTTCAGGATCACAAAAAGCTTCTACGATAATATGATGATCATATCCTCGGAAATTGTGAAGAACAACTGGATTAAAATCTGGAGCATGAAACTTTAGATTACACTTATCGTGATCCGCACCACGATATTGCTCTGACAAATGACAATGATCACGTACTTTTCAATCGCCAGGAAAGTCAAATTCCTTTTCACAAATATGACAAAATTTTGCTTGTTCGTGATTGTATTCTTGTTGAGATGTTAATTTTATCATTGGAACGATTCATTTTAAACGTTTAAATATATCATCAACTTCGTTAATCAACTGTTTCAAAAGCCAAATAGCTGGATCTTTACCGCGATATAATTTAATCAGTTTTGATAACTTGGATCAACACAACAAACTATTTTATACGCGACTCCGCATGGAACATGATTTTGAATTTTTCTTGTACTCGATTGATTAGGATTATTTTCTGCGCCATGCACAGGCTGAAGCAAACATTCGAAGTCAGAGTATACGACGAAAGGAATTTTTAGTTTATGTTTGTGGCTGACAAACTGTAATAAATTGTTATCTTTGGAAGGCATTCTTATTCGTTGTACATCACTATAGTACTGTAGATGGTTTTATAATTTTTCACTGTCAGAGCAACCGTGCAAACAACGATGGCAGAAGTACTTCTATTTTTGTTTGTTTTCTGTGCTGTTTACAAACGAGTCCGTTAAAGTTTTGATCCAAACGTAATGATTTTTATAAAACAATAAGTCTGTTGTCGATTGCGAAGCTTTTTCTGAAGTATATCTTGGATAAACGTTTTCTTGCTCGACAAGACCAAACACATTAACTGAAATATTATTTTGCTTTTCAAACTTTGGTATTTGATTTTCTGCAACTGGAAAGTCAATACCAGCAAAATTTAATTTTGTAACGTCACTAAAATATTTGTCAACGCGATCAGATTTTTTTCCCGCTGGAAACAATGCGGAAAGAACAGTCCATTGGAAGCACCTGTTGTGAAAGTTTTTGAGGTTTGTACAACATTTTGTGCTTTTTATTTTTTGTGGCAGGTCAATATACCCAGCGCTGCCGCGTAATACGTTATGAAATACGTGTGAAAAATTTTTTTTGAAATTATCTCAAACTTACATCCAAAACCTGATTCGATGAATTCTTCTATCTTTTTCCATATTTCCTGATGTATTTTATCGGCTAGCAATGAAGGATTAGTTCAAAGCAAAACACGCTTTGATTTTGCGTTAATGAAAGGATCCGCAACTTCCTCGTCAGTCAGCTCTTCTCTCACACTTAATTTAGAAAGTACAACGTGATATTGCACCATGATTTTCAAACCCTTATATTTTTCAAGTTCACGTTTTATAGTTGGTTCTAACAAATAATAAAGACTTGTAGAGGCAAAGTTTACTAAAACGATTTGTTTATCAAATCGATAGCTGTTATCAAATCCAGCGAAGGCAGTAGCTGTTTTTGTAGGTTCTTCTACAAGGCTCTTTTTTGCTATATCACGTAACTTCTGCATTGTTATATAATGTACTATCAAATGTCTAATTGAGCGTTCAACATGTATTCTATTTATAGTGTGCTGCACTATACACCTGTGTCGAATAAGTACAATTAAACAAATGGATTTCTTATAAGAATAATGGCACAGAATTTTGCAAGCGGGCAAGAATACTACTATCTTCACCCCAAGTACAACGAGTACGCTGGAAATATGTTAGGATCGGTGATACACGTCAAATATCAAAAATCGTTTGGTAAAGCAAAACCAACTGGTTTTAAGATCAGCGTTAAAGGTGATAATTCTGAGAGAACTGAAATACTAAGAAAAGATTTTATTTATACATTATTTTGTGATGAAATTCCAGAAGGGCAGCGAGTATATCATGTTAACGGCGCGGACACTGATGATAACATGGAAAATTTTGCTTTACAAGATGACTTTCAATCACATCCGGTATTCGATCTCTACGAGGCAAACGATCCTGGAATTATTCGAAGCAAAAATGTAAAAAGCGTTAAGTAATTTAAAAAATAGTGGATACCTGCTTGTAGTTGTTCGTGGAAGTAAAACAAATTTTGTTGATCACCAATCGCATAGGTTTGTTAGTTGCCAATCTCATAGATTTGCTTATGACGTTTCTAACGGACCTACACCAGATGGATAGTAATAAACCATATCAACCGTAATGAAACCGATAATTGTCTAGAAAATCTAGAACTAATTTAGCCAAAAGATATAGCAGACGACGAAATATATGTGATTATAATAATTTTAGCAAAGCTAAAGCTCTTATTTCATATAATCTTGAAACAGACAAAGATCTAAAATTTAAATCAATAAATCAAGCTGCAAGAAGACACTACAAAATAAGTCCATCAGCTGTTAAGTTTGTCGCAGATGGAATAACAAAATTAGCCATATCACAATCAACATTTAACAAAATCATCTTCCGATATGATAATAACTAAACTTTCTGTAATATGTAGCAAGCTCATCTCGACTAACGCAACTATGACACCACAACATGATAGGTTCTCTATCAGATACTATACTAATTTTTCCATCATCATCCAATCGTTTTCTTTCCGAGTCCGTCAAATAAATGTTATTGTTTCCGCCGCGAAACAAAAACAAATTTATCAAAATATTTTGTTTACCTTCTAATACTTCTTTTGCAGCATCTTTATGAGCAATAATGTTGTATACTTTGGCTGCTCGTTGTATCTTATCTTGTCCATTATTGTGTTATTAAAAGTTACACAAAATGTTCTATGAGTCTCTTAGAAAAACTAAAGTTTTTATCAATGACACATCATTAACGCCAACGGAAACAATTTTAGAAATAGCACAAGAAACTGATGCCAGTGACTTTACCACCGATGACGTAAGTCGCCGCGACAGTGAAGTCAATGTCAACGACAGCGTCAAAGTCGCCGGCGACGAAATTGATACAGATCCAATGACAATGTCTTGGGATGAAAAATTATGGAAGACAGACAACTGGTAGATACAATGTAAAATAAAATATCAATTTATTTTGTTTAAATTTAATTTTACAGTCCATGAAAATCAGTTGTTTTGGCAGCTGATAAAGTCGTTCTTAAAAATAAAATAAAATTCCAGACCCACAGAAAAATATAAAATTCATTTTTATATTTGTCCAGATATTTAATCTAATGACGATCCCTGTTGATCGCCGTCAGCATTTAATATCGTTATGTAAGCCTGTAAAGTGCAAATCAGTCATGAGCAAGTACGAGGAAATTTACAAAAACATTACTTCCCAATATTAAGGTCGTTTAGCTCTTTGGTTGATATCCAACTATTAAATTTATCGCTGTTTAACGCGCAACTTCAGTCCAGTTTGGAGTAAGTCCTTTCTCAAATACTTTTTTTGTTAATGAAATTCTAACTCGATCGCCGACTTTAAATTTGTGCCGCAAATACATGTTTTCGTTTGCAAGAATCGGAATTTTAATTGCGTAGTTTGGTGACATTAGTTGTTCTGTGTTTTGTGTATTGTATTTATCAACAATCTGCGGAAGATCGTCAATATGCCTGTTCGTGTTTTTAGTTGTCAAATGTTTATGGATCAGCACGTTTAGTGTGCGATTAAATCTTTCAACGACAACACTTTTACCTTATTTACCTGTAACATATTTTTTGATGTTAATTTGTTCCAAAAACTGCTCAAATTTCTTGTTAAAAATCTCTACTCTAAGATCAGTCCAAGTTTTATTTGGTTTTCTTTCTGATCTAACTATAATATGTTTCAGTGCATCAGTTATCGATGTTTCGGTTTTATATGTAACAGGTTTTCTAAACGCATATTTACAAAAAACATTGATAGCGTTAAACAATTATTTCTTTGGAGCGCCATCAGAGCCAATGTTGAACTGAGCACAATTTGACATATCAACCAAATCTATTGCCCAGATATCATCAACGGCATTCGCAACAAACTTACGCAGCGGAAACCTTTTTTTAAGGTTTGTGTACTTCTGATGCAAGCGATTTCATCGCCGACGATTGCACGCTATCATCATACAATTCTTTTCCAAGTGCGTCTCTACTGAAACCGAGTTAATATTTGGCTCCAATTAATCCTTGCACCAGCCTTCTATCACATCTTTCCCTCAGATTTACAAGTTTCATATCACAAACTTCATCTAGCATTATTGTATCGCATCCTTGCTTATTTTGATGGTTATCACGATAACAAATATGTTACGTAAATGTAATTAAATTGCTTGTGTGTTAGTTTTAAATTAATTTAAAGTGATAATGATTGGTCATTACCAAAATCATGCTTGGACCGCGTGTCGGCACTGCTGTAGACAACGTGTTTTTCTTATTTTTTTATATTATTGAATCATATAGTAAGATTTGTTCAGTAAAATCAAACCTACAGTAGTCCACGTGCAAATTGATATCTTTCTCTACTGCGTTGTTTGATTTGAGTGACAGTGACCCCGGCACATGATCTAAACCTGTGTTAAATCTAACGTCTTAATAGAGATTTGCTTAGTCGTATATAACCTTTAGGGCTGAAGAGGTGTTTTAAATGATTGTTGCCAGTTTGACTTTCATTTATTGTTTTTTTGTTCGGAATTTAATAATTTATTCTCTGAAGGATAAAACAAGCGTAACTTTTTATAAAAAATTCTGGGAGAAAGAAATTCAGTGGAAATTTATTCTGGAGTTCTATACGGAAACGTAAACTGTGATTCAAATCAGGATCTGTTACCATAAGGACACCCATCATCTGACGTCATCGCTTCCATATTGGAATGTCATCTAGATTCGAGCCTGGATTCTATTTGAACTGTTTAGTGATAGGAGTTGTATTGTTCAATCTTAGGAGTCAATTGTGGATTATATTCAGAAACCGTAAGTCCGATTTCCAATATTTTACATTGTTTTCTATGAAAATAAATTATTTTGTTAAAATATATAAAGCTTGTTGGATTCACTCTTTTTCCTTGTTATTTTTGTGGGAGCCTACACGTAAGAAGAGAAATTTTCTTTTTTTTGTGGGGGGGCCTCATTCTTGGATATAATTGTTTTATGAAATTCAAATTCCCTAGTTTTTAAATTCCAGGTACTATTTTACATTTTGTTTGAAATCTTTAGTGAAAACAACAGGCTTGCATTCACAAATGTCATCAAAAGTGGAAACGTTTCTTTCTAGTCCAACTCAGGAGCAGTTGGATAGTCTGAAAGATATGAGTTGCTTCTTCCTTTACGAAACAAGAAATTAAAAATATTTTGATTCAATATTTTGTAGAGAAGAATCTTCTTGATAAAAGTGCTTTGGCTTCGGTCGGTTCGGAATCGGACTCAGACATAAAAGTAATGGAATTAAAAATGAAATACAAGATGGAATTGGAGTTAAGGAAGCTTGAGCTTCAGAAAGAAGAGAGAGAAAAACAATTGCAATTACAATTTGAAAAAGAGCAGAAAGAGAGAGAGACAGATGCAAAAAGAGAAGGATGAAAGGAATTTCAAATTATAATGAAAGAATTTGAGCTGGCAAGTGAAAAGCAAGATCCCGCTTTACATACAAATTCAAATTTTGACATTACAAGAAACATCAGGTTAGTGCCTCCTTTTAGCGAAAAAGAAGTAGACAAATATTTTATTTATTTTCAAAAAGTTGCTGAAAATTTGAAATGGCCAAGGAAGCATTGGACTCAGCTATTGCAATATTTACTTTTTGGCAAAGCCCGATATATCTATGCATCCCTATCAGTACAACAGAGTTCTGACTATGATCTGGTTAAAGAGTGCACCTTAAAGGGTTATGCGTTATCGGCAAAAATTCGGAAACTATTAAAAAGAAGCTGGACAGACTTACGTTGAATTTGCAAGGGAAAAAGAGCAGTTATGTAAGAGATGGTGCTTAGTCAAGAAAGTTGAACATGATTATGAAAGTCTTGAAAAACTTGTATTACTTGAAGAGTTCAAAAACTGTGTTCCTAATGACATTAAGAATCATCTTGAAGAGCATAAGACTGAAACCTTGGAAAATGCTGCTCTTGCTGCTCTTGCTGCTGATGAGTATTCCTTAACTCACAAAGTTCCTGTTGTAAGCAAATCTTTCACTCAGCAGTCTACTGGTCGAAAGGTATTTCAGCCTAACACGACTCCTCCTAAAACTCAATCTGGCACAACTTCTAAAAATCAAGCTTCTAAAAAACATGATTCAAAATCCTTGTTTATTCCTAAGTGTACCTATTGCAAAAAAAAGGACACGCTATTTCTGATTGCTTCAAATTGAAATATAGGCATCAAAATCAAGATAGACATATTGTAAATGCTCTTATTTATAAGAGGTCAAGGTCACGATCATGTATTGGAGGCAATACATTTGTTGGTCTAATAAACCCCAGTCTGATTTTTTTACGGAGAATTATGAACCATTCATGTCGAAGGGTTCTATATCACTCTTGGGTGATTTGGCCAATCCTATCCCAATTACAATTTTGAGACATACAGGAACTTCTAAGAGTCTTTTATTATCAGGTACTTTGCCTTTTTCTGAGAAGTCCTGTTCTAATGAGAGTGTTCTCATTCAGGGAGTAGAGTGTGGCGTTGTTAATGTTCCTCTCCATTCTGTTAATTTGTCATCAGACTTAGTTTCAGGACCTGTGACGGTCGGTGTAGTGTCTATTTTACCCGTTGAGGACATTCGTTTGTTGCTAGGCAACGACCTAGCTGGAGACAAGGTTGTGGTTAATCCGCTTGTAACTGACAAGCCTTGTTTGAATCAGAAAGTTGATCCTATTGAAAAAGAATACCCTGATTTATGCCCAGCTTGTGCAGTTACCAGAGCTATGTCAAAGAAAGCTCTTGAGAATGATTCTGATAAGGAAAATATTCCTTTAGCTGACACATGTATTGGTCAGGCTTTTGATGAGGTCTCTTTCACTTCTAACGATATTGATCACAGTGATCCTCTTTTAAATACTCATTCTCTTTTATCTAATCAGGGTGATAAACAACAATCACTTGTCGTCGAACAAGGAAAAGATCCTGAGATCTCCTGATTGATTCAGAGGGCCGTCAGTGAAACTGAAGCCACTGAAGTACCTGTCTGCTATTTCATTAAAAATGGAATTCTTATGAGTAAATGGAGACCTCCCGAGGTACCTGCTAATGACGAATGGTCAGTGAACTATTAGATTGTAGTTCCAAAATCTTACAGACAGGAAATACTTAGTTTGGCCTATGAAACTCCTCTGCCTGGTCATTTAATGATAAATAAAACTTGTCAGAAGATCTTGACCCACTTTTATTGGCCAGAAATCAAAAGTGATGCATGTAAATTTTGTAGATCTTGTCATACTTGTCAACTGGTAGGAAAACTCAATCAGAAGATACCTAAGGCTCATCTGCAACCTCTTCCTGCATTTGACGAACCATTTAGCAGAATAATGGTAGACTATGTTGGTCACTTACCTAAGACCAAGTCAGGCAACCAATATTTGTTGACCATTATGTGTGCGTCAACAAGATTCCCAGAGGCAATTCCTTTGGGGAATATAATAGTAAAAGCTGTGATAAAGTTGTTTTTTTACTCAATTTGGCCTTCCCAAATCTGTCCCATCGGGTCAAAGGTCAAATTTTCTGTCTGGAATTTTCTAGCTTGTTATGCTTGAATTTGGCACTCTGTAATTCAAGTCAAAAGTGAACCTATGGTTTCACAGAACTTTACCTGAGAGAAAATTTGAGTCCTGTAAGAGAATTCATTCTCTCTTGCTTTTTCTTCAAAATGTTCTTCAAATTAGATTTTAGGGCCCTTACAAAGGAAAGAAGGAAATGAATGAGTTAAATTACAATAATAGTACTCTGATCTAAATAAATTAATAGAGTGCTAGTATATTGATAGAGATAGCCAAGTAAATTATCCAATTAATTTAGTTGTACCTGTCCCACCAACTGTGGATTTAAGTGAAGAAATTCAATTGGATACCGTAGATCTTTGGAGCAACAAATCTCCGGAATTCAGACATTATGAAAAGTCTGGACCAGAAACTTTTACATTTGTAACAACAAGAAAGGAATGAACTCAAACTGGTATTATTCGAATATGAGCACTTGTTTCCAGATATTCCTACAAGGACAAACAAAATTTTTCATGACGTTGAAATTGTAGATTCGAGACCTGTGAAACAACACCCATACAGCATGAACCCTCTCAAACAGGAATACTTGAAAAAGGAAATTCAGTATTTGCTGGAGAACGATTTCATAGAGCCCAGTAAAAGTGACTGGAGTTCACCATGTATGCTTGTTCCGAAACCGGATAAAACTTTCCGTATGTGCACTGATTATAGGAAGGTGAACAGTGTGACAAAAACAGATTCATTTCCATTACCAAGAATCGATGATTGTATTGATAAAATTGGAAATGCCATGTACGTCACCAAATTTGACCTTCTGAAAGGAATTTGCTAAATTCCACTAACGGAAAGAGCGATAGAAATTTCGGCATTTGTGACTCCAGATGGACTCTATCAATATAAAGTAATGCCGTTCGGGATGATGGGTTCCCCAAGTACCTTTCAATGATTTATGAATATGATTACCTCTGGTCTAGAAAATGTGATGCTTACATCGATGACATCATCATCAACAACAACACCTGGAGAGAACACCTAGCCACGATTCGGAAATCCTTTGACAGATTCACTGATGCAAATTTGACAATCAATTTATCTAAAAGTTAATTCTGCCGTGCTTGTGTAACTTTTCTGGGACATATTGTGGGACATGGACAAGGTAAACCTATGGATGCTAAGGTCAAGGCTGTTTATGAATTTCCTGTGCCTGTCAGTAAAAAGCAACTGATGCGATCTTTGGGTATGGCTGGATACTATCGAAAGTTTTGTTCCAATTTTTCTAATATTGCTGAACCCCTGACAAACTTGCTAAGGAAGAAAAACAAGTTTCTTTGGCCTGAAAAATGTCAGGAGGCTTTTGATAGATTAAAAGCCATTCTCAAAAGTGCACCGGTTCTCACAGCTCCAAATTTGAATCAATCCTTTAAATTATCTGTTGATGCAAGTGATGCTGGGGTTGGAGCAGTATTGATTCAAGAAGAAAAAAATGGTGTTGATCACCCAGTGTGCTATTTCTCTAAGAAATAAAAGAAACACCAAAGAAATTACTCAACAATCGAGACGGAATGGTTGGCTTTAATATTGGCATTACAGCATTTTGAAGTTTACATACGTTCAGCTCCTTCTTCGGTTGTTGTGTTTAGTGATCACAACCCCCTTACTTTCATCGACAAGATGAAAAATAAAAATCAAAGATTATTACGATGGAATTTTTTTTTGCAGGAGTATAATTTTAACATCAGCACATCAAAGGAAACGACAATGTGATTGCAGATGCAATTTCCCGTGTATAGAAATATTATTTCATGTACACATTATACTATTCATAAGAATTTTCTGATGCACTTTTGTTTTACCTCGTGTATAATTTACATATGGTAAAAGGAAAGCTTTATTATCTAAATCTTTCTTTTTTCTTTATGGGGGAAGTGTTACGTATATATAATTAAATTGCTTGTTTGTTATTTTTAATTTTTTTATATATTTTTGTTTCATTACATTTTATTGTAATGATAATTTTCATTGGATTTAAGTCTCTTTTCGGGAAATTGGCTTGACCCGACTAGATCATAAAATTACTTCAGCACTATTTTTAGCTCTCAGTTTTTGTAAACATCAAGTGATCATGATTGGTCATTACCAAATTCATACTTGGACCGCGTGTCGGCTCTGCTGTAGACAACGTGTTGTTCTTATTCTTTACAATTGAATCGTATAGTAAGATTTGTTCAGTACAATCGAACCTACAGTAGTCCACGTGCAAATTGACATCTTTCTCTACTGCGTTGTTCGATTTGAGCTACCCTGACCCCGTCACGTGATCTAAACCTGTGCTTAAATCTAACGTCTTAATTGAGATTTGCTTAGTCGCATAAAACCTTGAGGGCTGAAGAGATGATTGTTACTAGTTTGATTTTCATTTGCTTTTTTTTGGAATTTAATAATTTATTCTCTGGAGGATAAAACAAGTGTAATATTTTATAAAAAGAAATTCTGGGAGGAAGACATTCAGTGGAAATTTATTCTAGAGTTCTATACGGAAACATAAACTGTGATTCAATTGAGGATCTATTACCGTAAGGACAGCCATCATCTGACGTCATCGCTTCCATTTTGGAATGCTATCGAGATTCGAACCTGGATTCTATTTGAACTGTTTAGTGATAGGAGTTGTATTTTTCAAACTTAGGATTCAATTTGGGATTATATTCACAAACCGTAAGTCCTATTTGCAAATTTTTACATTCTTTTCTAGGGAAAATACATTAGTTTGTCACCCTTTTCTCTTGTTATTTTTGTACGAGCCTACACGTAACAAATATCGCGGTGCATTGCTATTGAATGAACTTGATTGCAAGGCTCTTGTTCTGGTAATGGATTATTATTTTCATTTAGTTGTTTATCGAGCGGATTATATGGCGCAATGTATTTGTGTCCCGGTAATTTCCGACCTCCTTTTGGTTTCCAATAAATTTATGGATATCCACCCAAGAGCCAATTACTTCACGGCGATTGCAGTATTGACAACAAGTAACAATTTTATCTTGTTCGATACAAAGATCTTTATCACAATCACAATTGCACATTGTTTTATTTTTAAATCATAGACAAAAATAATTCTATATTCAACAGACCCGCTTGATGAGATCAACGGGAACGGAGTCGCCATCGAAGTTGTCGTCAACGTCAAAGTCGTCGGAGACGTCAACGGCAATGACAAAGTCGTCGGAATTGACCAAGAAAGAAATATATATTTTTTCTACCTCAAACAGCACAAATACTTTTTAACATCAGTCCGTTGTTTTGCGTTTTTTCTATTTTCTCATCCCTGTTAGGTGTTTTGGTTTTAAATTTGAGGCAGCATGTTGTCGACGATAAAGGATTCATTATTGTTATACTTGATTATCACACAAAATTAATCGCGATGACTTTTTGTCATTGACTTTGTCGTCAAAGATTTTATTGCCAGGTTATCATTGTTCTTAGTCGGATACCTTTCGAATTGCAAAATAAACTTTAAAAAGTCTGGATCTATTGATATCTGTCGGATAAACATAATGCAATAATATCCACAAGCGAATGTTCCAACCGGCTGTATTTGAGTAGATGAGTATTTTTTTTTATTTTTAATTTTTTTAAAAACATGTTTTTTAATAAGATCACTCGGAGGAAGTCCGAACGAATCAAAATAAATATTATCGTTAACAGCAACTAAATGAGTACCTGATCTATCTTTAAAGTTTTTATGTTTACAATCCACGAACCACCTGTTTGGACATCATCAAGTTCATCTTTGGAAAATACTCCAGGAAATCCCTTTTCAAAGACTTTGTCGTTGACGTTGACGTTGAACTTTAATTTTACGAGTATATGAAAATTACATAACGGCATCTTGCCCCTGGCAGAGTCATTCCGCGGCCGATTCCTAACAGATTTGGAGTTAGACTGCCCGCTAGTCCCTCTAAAGGTAGAGTGACTGAGATAAATCCTCCTTGTTTTGTTGCCCGAAGACGCTTTGTTGACGTTGTTCCCTTTTTTTGTCGACCTTGTCGTTGTTGACGATCTTGTTTTTAGCTGGCATTTTATTTTTTATTGTTACATAAAACTTCAACGGTAGATTTGTTTGATTCCATTTCCAGATGCCGCCTTTTTAGCTGGTCCTTGCGTTGCTCCTTGCATTGCTCCAGATGCTGATGCTAGTCCTAGTGTTCGAAGTACTGGTAGAAGTTTTGGTATTGCACTAGCTAACACGGAAATTGCTCGTCCTAAAAATCCGTCGTGTTTTGTCATTGCCGTTACTTGTGCAACAGATAGTTTAAGAACAAACGGTCTAAATTAGCCGCTTTTCGATCGAGTTTATTTATTTGTTGTTTGTCAACATTACTTTTATTGCTGTTTTATTTGTTGCTGTTGCAGAATCCACCGGAGATATCATCAAAGAAACGGAAAGGTGTTTAGCTACAACCGCTGATAATTTTTCAATTTGTTCTGGCGTTAGATATATTTATGTTATGTACTTGGTTTTCATTATCGTTGATTATATCAAGTTTGCCACACAATATTCAATCACATTTGGGCAGTCATTCTTCATTTGGTTGCGTCGAATGAAAAGAATCTATCAGTGACAACCAACGCGTATACGTTATACTGTTCGGCTGGAGCCGCACCAAGCGTCCAGGAGACTTCAATGTCTACCGTTGATCCTATAATTCGTTCGGAATACTTTAATAAGTCTAAGTAAAAGATTGGGTAAAGCATACGAAACTCCTCGACAGATATCTGAGATCTACTGTCCACGTCCTGATATTTTTGTATTGCCTCTATGAGTTACATATACGGCCGAGATATGTTTCTTGTTTCATCATCGGCAAAGTCAGACTCTATTGCTCGTTCGGGATATTGTTTAGAATTTATTCTAACAAATATTCGTCTGACATTGGGGTTATCGAATATGGAGTTGTTCATTTCTTGGTCATTACGACGCTCCTGTCGTTAAAATAGAACAAACAAGTGTCGCGGTAATTGTTCACAAGGGGTAGATGTAACATGCCAGGTGTAATCGGTTGCGTTATGAATTGCTGTTTGATAAATTCTGTTTTGCTGAAAATATATTTTTTCGTGTATGCCGTCAATTATGATTTGAGTTCCATCGTTTCGCTCGCCGATGGAACAATTCCTGGCATCAATAGCGCTAATCTTTTAATAACAAACTGTCCTTCAGCTACTCCATCAGCTTGTATTATACAGTCGTTTTGATCCGCTCGATCTAGAATAAGAGTATGTTTTACCCCGCGAAAATATCTGTTGTACTCACGGCAAAATCCAAATATTGTTCTTAACGGAAGCATCGTCGTTATTTGACGAGATTCTGCCTCAAACGTTTTTCGTTTGGCATATCCTTTGTTATAAGTTCATCGTCGTGCTTTTTCGAATGCGCTTCTGATCGCAGCTGCTACTATAACACCAGCAGCCGCATCTGCTGTTAATACCGCAGCAGTATGTTGTGCAGCGGCATTAGCTCCACCTGTGAGTCTTTTTCCAACATGTGCATCAGCTAGCACTCCAGTTTTAAATTCACCTCCAACAGCAATCCCAAGTCCAGTATCTTCAAACCACATCACATTTGTTGCAATTAATCTCGATTAATCATCGCTGAACGAGACGATATTGAGTATTGTACTTACTATAGACAAGTGCATTGAAATATCTTCCACGGTTTGATTGGCTAGTTGATATCGTGCTCTTTTAAACAAGCTCCAATCTCTGCACCAGCTGCAATGTCGCCGCCATGTGCTTTTTAACATTTGACCACGTACTTCTAACATCGCTTTATGGGGCAATAAAAACACAACCTCATCTCTTGTGTTAAAAGTTCTGACGCCAACCTTATTCGGTTCGTGTGAGTTTTCATCTAGATACTCGATGCACTCGAATTCTGTCACGGTGTCGTCAGTATCATGTTCTTCGGCAAGATCAAGATAAATTTTGGCTGACATTATTTCATTTTATAATCGCCACACAAAATTGCGATGTGCTTTGCACGTTTGGTCATAAAATTTTACTAAAAGTGCAGCAGGAGCCACTGACCTTGTTTGCGTATTACCTCTTCACCACGTGGTGATAATAATGTTTCTGTTGTGGCTATCATAGCTCGTTCTGTTTCTTTTGTTGGTGCAATATCTGTTACTTGTCTTATTTCCGATGCCTAAGGCGGCGACGTTGTCGCTGGAGGAGTCGCTGGCATAGGTGAACTTATTTAACTTTTATCATCAATCTTTTGACCGACTGCGGTGCCCGCCGCAGATGCGTCTCCAGTCGCATAAAGCTTTATCTGCATCAAATGCAATTGGTGCTACTTTACATGTGATTCCTGGTATACCAATTGTTGTAAATACCAATCATTTTTCAATATTGTTGATGAATTATGCTAATTATGACTACGGCCGCGTCGATTACGTCACGCTAGTCTTTTTGCATTGTTATTGAATTGTTATTTGATTTTCAAGATTAATCGGATTGTATATTATTTGTCGATGAGTAATTTGCATCAGTGATCCCGGAGGAACATCAGGCAAAAAACTACGGATTGTTTGACCTTGGCTACCTTTGGCTGAGTAAGATCCTGTTTCAGTAGAGCAATTGATTAAGTTTGTATTTACTTCAGTTATGTTAACCGGTAAGTCTACATGATATGATATACTCTGTTCTGCAACACTGCTATATTGCTGATTTTAAATCCTAACAACGATGCGATACTAGTCGCCGGTGAAAAATCGATTATCAAACTAATTTTTAACGTGATTGTAGCTCGTAGCGTATTATAATTTGGAGCTAACTCAAAATTGTCTGCGACACCGGCGGAGTTGCCGCTGTTTTTTACTATTAGCTCTTTTATCGTTTTATTAAGATCAGTTACTTATTAGCTCCTTGCGGTAGTTTAACTGACACTCACACTCCAGAATTAAATGTAAAGTCGTCGTTGACATTTGTTTTTACATTTGCCATAGAATGCCATGCTGTAGCAGAAATCAATCAGATTTCGTACTGTCTATCAGGATCTAGTATTATTGGTGGATTATAGTAAACAGAAAAGTTTGCGCAGTCTCTTGTTGTTTGTGATGAATCGAGTAGTAATGTTGTCGACAATGGCTTTGCTATTGTTGTTGACATTATATTTATTTTGGTTAGTTTAGTTTACGAGACAAGATCGTTGTGTAAAATTTTATATTCGGACGATGTTAGTAATCCGCTCTATCTAAGGTGATCTTGTATGTCTACAATTTCGTTGTCGATTTCTGAGCTTTCATTTCCAGCTTTTTTCGATGATATCAATAACTTAAGTCGGTCAACCATTTCAGCGTTTGATATAAACATTTTGACGCCATAGCCACGTCTTTTGTTCTACTCGATTTTCGTCACGTTTGTTTGCTAGTGTACTTATTTTTTTTTTTGGTCAGTAAAACCGTCTTCCTTGTTCAACATATTTCTAATAACTTTAAGGTAAAGCCCGGCAATATGTCATGTCGATACCCGTTATAAAATTTGGAAATTTGATCATAATTTTTTTTCTGTTGCAATTTTCTCAGCATTACCAATATTGTCGAGTCGTATTTTTTCTAAGAGGTATTTAGTTTATTAATATCATCCTGTGAAACCCTTCTAATGGCAGAAACTTTTTGTGTGATACCATAGCTAGTATCATCCTTATACTCTTGAGGCGTAATTATATTGTGCAAACTTGCAACCCAACTATCTATTACACTTTGGAGCTTCAATTCCTTTTCATGCTCTGTTTGTTCCATTCTTTTTTCTTCAATTTTTTCAAGTAATTTTGATATGGTTCAGCTTGCTCTACAATTTTTTAATCTGTTTCCTCTTTTTATTTTTCTCCGAGTAAACCTAACGAACCTTTGTCTTGTACTTTTTTAGTTTTTCTGGAGAGATTGTTGAAACGTTTGGTTGTTTACGGAGTACTGCTTCAGTAACCGGCTGAAAAAGTTTAGCAGTTGCTTCTTCTGCTTGAACTTGTCCTCGAAGTGCTTCTTCCACTTTTATCTTAAAAGCAGCTCTAGTTGCAATGAACTTCTTCAGTAGTTCTATTCTTTTTTGATGTTCGTCCATTGTTATTATTTATACACTTTATAAAATCCACCGAGAGAAATTCTTCCATACAGCAACGAAACATCTTAGCTTGATCACGTGCTAGTTTATCATATAAAAAGAAATTGTATTTGTTTTTGGTTGCTCGATGACATAATTCAATAAACTTGTCTCTTGTTACATCGCCTCAATGCTCGTTTGCAATATTTCTCACATCGACATTATCTAATCCGGGAAACAGTATAAAACATCCCGTATTTTACCTAATAAATCTGTTGACGTTATAGAACCCCTGCGCAAGATAAAACAAATTACATCTTTTGTTACGCGACAATTAAAAGTATGGTCTAATCTTATTCATCTCCTCGTTGTTTATCGGAATATCATCGATTACAATTATTTTATGCTCGGACGAATCAAGTTCATCGAGAGAAATTAAATCCTCTGGTTGTTTGATAAGAAACATATCATCGCTAGCGCCAAGATCGTCAGGAAGTTTATCGTTGTACTCGTTCAATTATTCGTACTTAACCTGTTGTCGATTAATTGTGTAAATATACACTCTGTCGTAGTTAAAGTTATTGTTGAGCAAAATATTTAACAGCAGATTTGTTTTACCAGATCCTGTACGACCAACAATAATATAATGACCATCTGGAAGTTCGTTGTTATGCTTATGCTTGATTGATTGTTCGGTATCAACATTTAATATCGATGTCTTTGTCTTTGACAACTTCGTTGTTGATTTTGCAGATGGGTGCGTCATTGATATATAATTTTGTTATATATTTTATATTATATGAGTTATTACACAAAATTTGGAACAACACTCACAGGATCTATTTCCGCTGACAAACCAACAATAAGCGATACATCAGCGTTCGTCAAGAAAACTAGTGATACAATGGGAGGTAATTTATTGATGTCATGTCAACGAGTAAATGGTGTAGAATTAGATTTTCCACCACCAAAGGTTGATCTTACTTAAGCGGTAAGTTGCTCACAACTAAAAACGATCGACAATAACAAACTATCATTGACAGAAGGAACGTTAGACAGTAACTTGGATATGTCAGGGAAAAATATAAAATATAAACTGGAAACCGCAAATCCACCAGTAAACTTAAATCAAACCCAAGAGGTGAGTTATTTACAGTTAAAGTATGTGAATGGCAACAAGTTTGATAAAACAGGTGGAACGGCTACCGGTAATATTAACATGTCGAGTAAAAAAAAAAAAGATATTGGGTTGGAAACCACATATCCCCCAGCAAATGTTGTTAATACACAAGCGGTGAGTAATGCTCAACTAAAATCTGTTGACGATAACAAGCTTAATAAGACCGGCGACAAATTTAATCTAATGTTGTATAATAAATGTCTGAACCACCAATTATAACCGTTGCTAGAGTATTTTATGGTAAAAATTTTAATAAGGAAATATTTGTTTTTGTAACATATGCAAACGATGAATCACAAGAGGTAAACAAAATGCAAAATATGAAAATTCATAGTGTTGATTCGATAAACAGAGTAACAGTGTAAGAAGCTGAAAAAGTTTATAACATATGCAAACGATGAATCACAAGAGGTAAACAAAATATATGAAAATTCATAGTGTTGATTCGATAAACAGAGTAACAGTGTAAGAAGCTGAAAAAGTTTATTCGCGTTATGCATATGCGAGGACCACAACTAATAGAAGCAATATGAAACTTTAATATCATAAGCAAATACTGTCATCCTGATGATTGTCTAGAAGAAGAAAAACAAGTTGAAATCCTGCTAAAAATATTGCTCGAGCTTGACAAATGAAACATCGATTTTATAATACAATCAGACCTATTAAAAGTACGAGCTTATGATGGAAGATCGCAGGTGGAAAAACGAATAAACGACAATCAAAGTTGTCTTGGCAAAATAGTGGAATCTAAAATAATAAAATTAAAAAGAAACAAAAAGTTATACGATAATTTTCCAAAACGAGAAATTTTTAAGCATCGCGGCATGTACTACCACGACAAGGAAACCCTAGTTAAAATTGATAATGTGTCAGCAGCATATACGGAACTAACAATCAAAGCGTACTCGAATGCAATTTTACAAATGATACGTGCAAAGCCTAAATTCGACCCGATTATTGTTAACAAATCTCTAGAGATAATCAAAAATCTTACCGATGAAAGTAATAATCTCAATGATGTTGAGGAATTAAAGTTTTTTGAAGATGTCAAACAAACAATGTCGGAAGAAAAGATTGATTCTTACTACGACATAAGTGAAGAAGATGATGTGCGATTTCCATCGCTCCAACGCTCTGGACAATTGTCAATACGAAATTATTACACTGAAGTTGAGAAAATACTCACGAAACCATATGAATATTTAATGTTAAAAGTAACTTCTGTTATTATTCTTCTCACAATTGAACGAGACAGACTCCGAAAAGTAATGCTACAAATTTTCGTAGTCACATACGCAAGTATCAGACAACATCTTGTCCTCAAAAATTTTACGCTGAATCAAATAAACTTGGTACTTGGGTTTATTGATGAAACAGAAAGAGAATACGGTAATTTGGTAAATGAAACAGATTTGTATGTACGTGAAGTAGAAAACACATTTGATTCCTACAGCTGGCTAAAGAAAAATGAGGTATTAACAAAGAAACGATACAATGATACTTCATCAGATGTTTATGACAAGTATAGAGATTTTATAGCTGATCCTAACAAAAATAAGTTCCGTGAGTTTCTTGATTTAATTTTTTGGTACTAGAACTTTTGTCATTGTATATAAAATTGTAAACAAATATTGCATAATGAAAAAAAAAAAAAGATCATCGATTTCAATCACGTTTCAGAGGAAATTCCAAAACAGGATGTGGACGCACTAATGCAATATTACAGATTTTATCATAAAAACCTTTGCTGTGTAAAACAATGTTACAAGTATTATAGTAGAATACTTCGGGTATATTTACCACTGCTAATGACTGGTTCTGGAATAATCTTAAGTGGAGCATAATTAAACCCGTTTTTGTAAATATTGCGAGGCGTTGGTGTTTCTCTTGCAACAGCGTGTACAAAAATTGAACCTCGGCTTGAGACTAAAAAAAATGCCTGTAAAACAGGTAGTATCATTTATGAAAAAATTGCTTGATCAGATACGATCTTATTTGCGAGGTGTAAAATATGATATGGACGATTTAATACGTGAGTTTCGTATTATTGACAGTATGTGTTAACAGATATTCTACCAATGAGAATTAGCAGGTATGAAAAAGTTAAAAAAGAAGTATGGTGATAATAAGGTATGAAATTTTGTCTAAATTTTTATAAAATAATCTAACAAACATAATTTTGTCTACACTTTATAAAATAATCTCAAACTGCAAACCAGTTCGAAATAAAGTTTTATCTAAACTTTAGAAATAAAATCAGCTTTGCCGCCAACCTGAAGGTCTCTGGTCCAAAATCATTTAGCGAATGGGGACCTTAAGCCAGAAACCCCCATTATCTCTTATATGGTGTTACTTTGTAATAAGCATATAAATCAAGAGAGAGAGAGAGAGAGAGAGAGAGAGAGAGAGAGAGAGAGAGAGAGAGAGAGAGAGAGAGAAAGAGAGAGAGAGAGAGAGATATTTTTCCAGCTGTTGACAGGCGGATTTGTTTTTAAAAAGTGTTCCTGCCACAGACAATTAAATTATTGGTCCCTAATATAACTGCAGTCTACCGAAGTACGTATTGCAGTATGTCCAGAAATATCGCGCTACAAAAATTTTTTTCCCCCTCTCTAGACTATGTAGTAAAAGTGTTTTATCTATGTGTGATATGACCTAATGCGATTACACGACAAAATATTTTTTCCAGACGGAACAAGATAAGGTAGATAAGTTTATAAAACCAGTGTATAACTGACGTGAAATAAATGTAGTTGTGAAGCTTCATTATATATCCAGCTCACTCTCTTTCTCTTTATCACTAACTGATACAGACCTAAATTGCGTTGATTTTCATGATCTAATTACAGGCACAGAAGGTATGTTGGTAATTTTAGTCTGCAGAGTAGTTTCAAGAGCTAGTTAGTGAGAGAATTATTTCTTTTTCAAATAATAATGTTCGTGTGAATTCATTGGCATGATGTCATTTACATTTTACTTGATTTTGTATTTGGTTACTATTTCGTTTAAAATTCCATGTAATGTCAATTATGTTTCTGACGTCGATAGCGAACGTTATCTGTTATTGTTACCTACTTAACTGTTCTGATTAGTAAAAACTGCTATTAAGCTATACGATTTTGATACTTGAAATAACATCACTTGTATTTCGTTTTTACGAAGAATCGGTATTTTATTGATTAAATACATGTACCACTCTTGTGAAGGGATATATAATATATAGATTTCTTTCTACTCTAATCAATATATATGGAAGTCCTGTTTATCTCATATATGTATGGCTGTCTTATAGTAGACGACACGGTTTAAAGGAATACAATCCATTTGGTGCCATGTCAATTCACAACACATCCAAAATTAATGACACCGCCATCATTACTCTTGTTTTATGTTCTACTATCCGGAGTCTCGTTTCATGAAGCAACGTCAGGGTATTGGCAGTACTTTTAGTATGTTCTAAGAAAAATTCATACTATTTTGTAAGTACGTTTCACAGATATATCCGCAGATATATTTTGTACGTCTGAGGAAAATTTTGATATGAGCTACTCTTTTGTGAGGGAGGTACGAAATAGCTCGGTAAAATGTAATAGGGAACCCACAAGAAACTGCAAAGGACGTCGACAAGGATGACGAAGATATGGACAAAAATGAAAAGATAATGACGAATATCTCCCAAAAATACCTTGACCTATTGGCTATATTGAATGAAATATAGGTGTTATTTTTATTACTAGAATACTTGTGTGTTTGTGTGTATATGTGCTATAATAAATTTACGATTTTACCATCCCCAGTCACTGCCAGAGTTGCCACATACCCCTTCCATCTGTGTGCAAAACAAAGTCTTAAAACTATACCTTTAAAGGTCTTTACGCCATTAAATAATGGCAACGCTTAGCACGATTTTCATACTTTAAAATCTGCCGCCCCTGACGTTTGCTGCGAGAGGCAACTGGATTGTGTGCCCAGTGGAAAATCCGTTACTGTGCTTGCATGCGTGTGTGTGTGCAGAGCCGATGAATACATAGAGAATTTTGCTTAATTACTGAAGGAAATGGCAAAACCGTACTTCTTAATTTTTATATGAAAATGGTTATCTAATCACTACATTATATTTAGTGTTGTTCTAAGGATACATAGCGCGCAGAGAGGCGATGATGGCTCAAAGGGGTTTTGGCACCTCAATACCTCTGGGGCCCGTGGAACACCCCCACCCCTCCGTTGGGACGCTGCGGACTATGTTTATCGGTTTATATTTCCTTTAAATACGTGCACGTACTTTTTGCTTTTCGAGGTCCTCAGGCTTTCGCTTCCAACTACAGACCAACATTGTGCCATTATATATGGGAAGGTAAATGTAACATGTATGTAATCCGCTGAGACATTTACAAGGTTCCAAACATTTTTCATGTTCATTGCAATTCTAAGAATAAAGTTGTGATAAGGTTTTAATTTTATGTTTTCTTCAACATGTTTGCATTACAAGGCCACACTCTGAAGAAACTAAAGATATACAATTGATTTGTTGTAAGACACTATATCCTTCTTCATGGTCTTTTCAAACCTTATAATACAATTTGATTGCATTCAATGGGACGTGAGGTATGTACATTTATTTAGATCTGTGATCGTGTATTAAAGTGACTGACCAGCTGTTCATAATGACTGTTAACACCAGTGAACAAGCATATGCGTAAATTTTGGACGCTGTTATTGGAATGTTTGGTTTAAAATTTTTCAATCGATTTTTGGCACCGTATGGACTCATAATAAACCAGCAGGAATAATGTATTATTCTTTCTATAGACTCATTGCCTCTAAATTAAATTTTATGCAAAATGCAACTGGAGCAAAATACTATTCAGAATTTTGAATATTATCAAACTGGATTTGATTCCATCTCACTTATTTTCAATAATACATATATTTGTTTAATATTTCGTTATAGTTTTAGCAGAAATGTTCTGTGTTATCTAGGAATATTATTAGACATTATTAAAACATTTATTAATTCAGATTCTTGTTGATACTACAATGTGATGATGATGATGATGATGGTCGCTTACAATAAGGACTGTTTTCATTTATTTTCGTTTTCTGATTTATTAGACAGTCTCTATTATAATAAGGAGGAGAAACGTTGGCATAGTCACATGTAAACACACAGGAAAAATGTTTTAGGTAACTAACAGTTGCTGTGGAAAGTAACTTATTTTAATGGATTAATTTATCTCTTTACTAACATCAATACATTCCACATGACACTATATAGAATGTTATAACACTAATGTATTCTATATCATATTGGATGGAATATTAAAACATCAATATATTCCCTATCACATAACCATCATATAACATATCATACTATAACATGAATATATTCCATCACAATGGATGGAACCCCTTTCTGAATATCGGCAATTCCTCGCCCTGACATACCGTGTACAAAAAAGTAAGTTTTCTTCCTTGCTTCGTGACAGAATTTCATCACCTGTTTATACTTTTGGGTTAAAACAATGTTTATAATAGCATTGTTTGTAAAAGATCCACTGTACAGCATACATTCAAATGTAAGGAAGCATCTAAAAATATAACCCGCTCTCTGACTTTAGGTCTTCAAAAAGATATTTACTAGCAATCTATGCACATTTGCCTGCCTGTTTTTTGCCGTAAAGTTAGGCAAAAATGCAAGGGAAACTTACAAAAAAAGTACGTAATTCGGATTAGTGAAACACTCGTCATAACGTGCAGAAGCAGTACGCAAGAATGTAATAAAACCTTGGACGTATGTTGCTATGTGAAATGGTGCCTAGGATCAGTTCATGTTCATATCCCTTGGACAATCTGAAAATACAAATGTTGATAATGTTTGTTAACCCGAACATACGTATTAAAACGTAATTACATAATACAGACTCATTTCAGTGAAGCAACAATAGCTAATTGTATATATTTGAAGAAACAATCAAACAAGGGGATTATCTCTATCAAATGCAGATCGACAACGTTGAAAATCGAACATTTCTTGGAAGTTGGATTTATATAGGAATCGTTATGTCTGTTAGTCCGCCTAATTCACAGTCTGGTTAGTGCAACTTATAGCACAGTTTTGTAATGGATTGGCGTGCGACAGTGACATAGACATCACCTGAAAATGTGCATGTCTTCAAATCATTGTGCTCCCGCCATTTTTATTAGGGTAATTGCCTATCAAGCCTTACAGATTTCAGTTCATCGTCATGAAATGTCGGAAATGTTATAATCATTATCTGAGGATGCGCATATCGACTGTGCTCTTGCGATGTTTTGTTTGAGTTACGGCCCTTCTTGTCTTGGGGTCTGATTCAGTGTATGACAGTCTTATGAACTTAATTAAACTCAGTTTTCAATGCATCGACTTGAAGATGCGCATATGGACAAATATTAATCCTACCGCAAGTCTTGTTCGAGTTTGAGCTGAATGTAGTGTATGACATAATTGTGTGACCGGAATTTGTCTTGCATTATTTTTCAGACCTCTATGAAATTATCAAAAGATGCACATACTGACACATCTTCTCATTCTCTTGATCATTATATAAGTTTTTGCCTCTTTCTCTATAAGCTGGATGCAATATATGACAAATTTCGCAGTTGTTAATTGGTTGCTGTGAAATAATGTCTGTCATCAAACGATACGCATGGTGTCGAGTAATTCTACTCACACTTTATTCAGAAGCGTTAAGCCATTCCTTGGTCTACTTTGTTATCTCCAACACTGGGTAGAGCTGGGACGCTGGAGATGCGAGGTTCTATTTATGTAAGCAAATTGCTTACTACTCCTCTAGCTTTATTTGTAATTTCTTAGAAAAGGGCGATAGGCAAAGTTTGTTCAAGACAAGTGCCGTTGACTTCTCAAAACGATTACGTCTTGACAGAAGATTACTTCTACAATTATGTAACAACTGTGTGAAGTTTTCATTTTTCGCTTTCCCCAGGAACAATAAGACTGTATCCATGCCAAATTCATAGACAATTCTGAATATACTACTATAACGTATCAATAATTTGACATCACACCAGTCAACATATATATTATTTTGACACAATTTAATGACTGGGGTTATGTAGAAAATTCGTACATTTTAAATTGATTTTTTTTTCTTTATACAGCAGCCAGGCTTTGACTTGATACCCCGCAGAATTTACAATTTGAGCATACATTCATTGATACAATATTTGGGTCTGTCGTATTTTCAAAAATGTAATTTTGAAGTATCGGCGGCATCTCTCTTTCTCCCATCTCACTTAGCAAATTCGCATTATCTCTCCATTACAGATTTGGAACAAATGTGTTTTGAATAAACAATAACAACAATTTAATAAACAAGCAGTAGAAAAGCATTGTACTCGTTTCTTTCATCAAAGGAGATAATGGGTCGGTCAAAATGATTAAATGGTTCGTCTTGGATAGCCACGAGCGTGAAAGGATTTTGGAAACACCTTTAGGAGTGACAGCATTATTATTGATTGCGATGACGCCTGTGGAAGAGTTTAACTTCTAGCTGTATACATGTTAGCATCAGTACGATATGTTTTGAGTGCTGCTTAGTGCAGCGCCAGGTTTTTTTGTCGTCTTATGGAGACAACTTGTGGCTGGCTGTGAGGATGTGATGTCGAAGGCTTGCAAACAGACGGAAGTTGGCACTGTTCCACGGTTAATCATTGCTGGGCAGCCAGTAAGAATCGACATTGCTTGAGAAGATCCTGATATGTTTTAACTGACTTTCAATATACTAATATTATGCCAAAGGTTTCAGTTTTGGTAGCCCAATCAAAGCTGTGTCATGAGTGACTGAACTTTGTGTAGCTTTCGTTCATTGTTTATATATATTTTATTTTTAGGCGATGAGTGATTATATTTTATCTGTAGTTAAATGGAGAGTGGGAGATCTAGGGCTTAGGACCCATTGAGTATTGCATGGCTTGAAGTACCAATGTTCGGCTAATATATGATGACAATTAAGTCATGCAAATGTGAAACTAGAATAAACATGCCAGTGTGAAATTAGAATTAATGATGTGTGGTCAATAGAATATTAGAACCAAAATATTTAAGACCCCTTTAGTTAACAATGACCGTTGTCATAAAATTCCTGGAAAAGGGGAAAACAACCAGACATAAGATGGACACGGCCATAACCTACACTCACAAAGGTATTTTATTTGCTCGCTAGAGAGATCCCTTCCTTGTGACAGTATATCCCATGTGCATTTGTTTCACACGATACGGTGTTGTTACGCGTTGTGGCTGCACAAATGTCAAAATTGGCGAGATTGTTTTCTGATCAGCGAAGCAAGATTATGTTTTATCAAGATGTGACTATTCGAGACGTTGTTGTGATTCATAGCTAACACCATTATCGCTTTCTTGCTATATTACAAATAAAGAATGTTGTCACCGAAAAACACGCGAGTAAATAGATTTGGTAAGATTTTATATATTATTAATGTAAAGCTTCATGTAAAATATTACACGTCATTTTCCTTACAGGCTCGGTGTGACATGTTGCGACGTTGTTGTGTAACGCCGTATATTCTTCCAGAGATATGGCGGACGAATATTATGGTATGAGTAATTTATTTGCAGAATGTTTACTGCCAAGGCTTAGTTTACAAACGTGCCCTGGCTTGAGGTCAGTGTGGTCTCAGACTAAGGCACCTTACCTTTGTAAGGAAATGATAAGGTATATCTTTAAATTACGAGGGAGGCTGTGTGAGTTCGCACACACACACACACACACACACACACACACACACACACACACACACACACTCATACAGAAACAGAGAAATAAAATATGTATATAAAATACTATGTTCTTTGAAACGGAGCGGGGATTATAACCCATTTAAGTACAGGAAAGCAGCTCAAAAAACCCAAACTAAAACAGCATCCAATGAAACCAGTGATCCAAGAACAATGTATACAAAGCTGTATTAAAGAACACGAAAACAATGAGTGTTTGAAATATAGTTATTTCTTTCAAGATGACCTATTTTAAAAACAAAAATAACAATAAAGGAAGAACGGTGCAACACAAATTAAAGGAAAACAAAATCATGCTTTATGTGTACAAATTACTAGAGGGAGAAAAGAAAGTACACCAAAAACGGTCACCAGGAAACGTAATAAGGTAGCTGTAATCAATATTATGCAACGCTATTAAATGTCATGTCGTATTTAATGTAAAGATATAACGTGAAAATTGTTTCAGTTTCATCGATAAAAAATCTTAAACACAAGTAAAATTCAGAAGACTAATGCCAGCCTATGACAATTTTGTAAAGAAGTGGGAAGTGAAAATCACACCGATATTAATGATATCCAGAGAACATCTAAATACTTCCAAAATTTTGTTCATTGAAAGTGTAATAACTGTGTCCTATATACAATCAATAATGAATGTGTTCTCTACAAAAAGTTTACAATTCACAAATTTAACGCCAATAAACTATCAAGAAAAGTAACAAAATTAACCAATGTCAGTGTGAGATGTCTTTATACCATATCATTTAAGTAAAACAGAGTACATGCAGTGTTTAAATGTGTCAATCTGCAGATTTGAAGACCCAAATTTTGTAAGAACTTTCTTTGCACATTAGTAGTACACTGAGACTAAAATACAGAAACAATCAACATTTAGGTCTCACTCATGTTAGAGTCATTGCATGCCACATGTGCACGTACTTATAAAATGTTACAAATGCAGAAACGAATGGTGAATGCAATGGTATATTAAAACAAAAGATACCAGATATGCCAAGAAAAAGAGATTAAGCTGTTATTACAGTGGAGAAAATGAACTTATGAGAAAGAGAAATGCGAGAAGAAAATTTTAGGTGAATGCGATAATCTGTACACAGAGAATAAAAATGTATCCAAAAGAAAGACCAATATTATAGGTGAATACGATGATCTGTACACAGAGACTCAAAATGTATCCAAAAGAGAGAGCAATATTATTTTCTTTTCAAACTCTTATTAGTGTACTTAACTATCTTCAGTAGTAGACACGTACACTATTCTGCAGACTCGCTATTAATTTTAGGACAGCATATTTACTGCACAGATGACGAGATGGTAGTATTTCAAAAATTCATAACAGATTCAACAATCGAAAACGGAATGCTCTTTTGTTGGTGACGGTTTCGTTAAAATTAGTACAAATTCTGGTTGCAAGGACATCCTACATAAGTACAGCGTCTTGTGTAAGCTTTTGCTAACCTTCTCTTGAATAAAGATACGAAGAAAAGAACTGTATTACAAAGGATGAAAAATATTTGCAAGAGAGACAAGAAACTGCCGGGAGACTTGGGAAGATAAAGTGAGAAGCAAATCGGTAGAGAAGAATTATGCTGGAAATGTTGTGCTTGTCACATGCTCTGCCGTTCCTATTATCACATTTGCTAATGCTATCCGATGCTCAAACGTTCAAGCGACGCACGGCAATCCAGAAGTGTAGATAAATTCCGGTTTAGATCAAGAAAGACAATATTGACACAAAATTACATTCATAGAAATGATTGCAGGAGGTGCAATAGTTCACATATTGAAATGGTTAATAACTCTGTTGTTTTCTTTACACCTTCCCCCAAAACTAAAAATAAATAGTTTGATGCCACGGTTACTACGAAATGCGTTCGGCAAGGAACCAGTCAATGTGACAAGCGCTCTTAAATAACTAGTTGATAATATTGCAAATAACTCAAGGCACTGCTGGCAGTGCTTTTTCTCGGTCTACTGCAACAAGTTCTCTACACGCTCCCCAATGTTTGTTAAATCTTTCTTAACGTTTTCAACGATCGAATCATCTTTACATCCTGACGGGATATCGCTGCTGCTCTTCATCCGTCATCTACTAAAGGCTTACCAAATTTATCATAGATAGAACACAAGTGCTATAATTTATCCTTAATATTCGAATTGGTTTTGTTTTAATGTTTCCCTTTTTTAGATTCCAATGAAATGTACTTTCCAACTGTTCTGGCGGAAGAACATTTATATTTGAACTGATCATTTAATGTATATCTTTTGTCAAACATTGAATCTTTGTTTATATGCATTTCTACATCAGCTTTCATGTTCTACTGTTGAACGAACACTATGAATAGCTTTGATAATAGACAATAACATTTTCTCTTTTGCAATGATCAACCATTTAACTGCTGAAGGACGCTTTGAATTCTTAAAAGGTCATCCATTATAGCCCAACCTCTAATAAGTCTTCAGTGTTGGTTCCTGTTCGAGTCTATGTCTGCCAGCACGTTAATTTTTTTTTATCATTTACAAGTTACTGGATATCTCTGTGTGCATTTTCAACTTGCATTACAATGCCGTTTAAAATCTTCAGGTCTTGATAGGATGTTTTTGTTTTCAGTAACTTTTTATTCTTGTGTCCACTCCTTGATTGGTATATAATTGCGAAAAACTGATGATGGTAGAGAAAATAAGTTCCAGTTAAACGTGCTTTAAATCGAAGTGGTCACACACAATTAAATATAATTTATGAGACAAACAGTTCATAACTCTGATGCAAAAATTGCCAATAATAGGATTCAGGTCCTTTAGCAACTCACTCAGCAAAGGAAGAACCAGATGAGGATCCCATTATAACCACAAACTTACGGAATACAAGATGAGGATTTTACTAGTCGCCACATGAATCCTACCTCTACAATATTGTGTTGTAGGGTTTATTAGGAAAGATACAAAAGAACATGAAGTAACTGTGAACACATCTATATAGTAGAGGAATTTCGAAGGTGTTAAAACAGTAAGTTGTTAAAGTACTATTGGTCTCCTAACTGATGTATTTTTAGAAGAGTGGTAGCACGAGAAAACAATCATTTAAAATGAATGTTGTCAATTGAATATAAATATGAATATATATATATATATATATATATATATATATATATATATATATATATATATATATATATATATATATATATATATATATATGGG